>KZ309172.1:61562-85955 GCA_000376725.2 Ladona fulva | reverse complement strand
GTTCTAAAAGAGCGAGGTTTTAAAAATTTTAAAATTTCAAATCGCTACTAGAAATAAATGAAAAATTATGCAAGCTGGTGATTTCTTTCTAGGATTTGTAAATAATTTATAAAGATCACGAAACAATGAATATTATCAACCACATGGAAAACTGAAAATTTCTTTTTCCTCGATTTAGTTTTTAGGATCGGGGGAATAGTTATTCTTTATTAAGTTTGCCATATGGACGTAATTAGACTTTTAAGCGAACAATCAGTGAGAGACTAGGGCACTTGGCTCGCGAGTCAAAAAAAAAACTTAAAAAATAAAACAACGCGGGTATATCTGGGAAAATGCGGGATTGATATTAAAGTAAATTATTAAACCAGAGATCTCCCAAATTGAGGAATGTAAGGGACTACTTAACTTGTAAGGGATTGAGAATCTAATAGATGTGGGTTGAGCGTGGGGGCAAAAAAAATATGAGAGAAAGCAGTTTAGTTATGTCGGTGATTCACAAGATGATGATATTTATTCGTCAATCTTGCCTATGCAATGGGCTAAGGTAATGTTTACCGATTTTTATGTAGTAAACTCATCAAACAGCGTGCACTCTTTTGGAAAACACGGAATTGGTAAATGTTAACAAATAATTTAAATTTAATTATTATTTCTGCAAATTAATTAAGCGTTATTTAACACTTATGTGAATCCATTAAGTCATCAATATAAATTGCTATGAAAATCATGGTTGTAGGTATCCTTTTTGTGTCATTGAAGTGTAGCGCACAGTAAATCCTTCCTAAGAGTTGAAGGAAACATTGATATTTTATATCGTTCCATTTGCTGGATTTGTTTCTACCTGAGTATCAACAGAAAAAAAACAGACTCCGTTGAGATTGATTACTAACAGCAATAAAATATGTGAGCATAATTCAGATTTTACGGGAGGGAAAATGCATGTTTGGGTGGAAAATAAATGTACGAAGCCGTTAAAATTCTTTTCCTATGCTAAATATTACACAAATGAAGAGTTTTACGATGAAACACAATTTCTTATTTTAAACTCATACCGTAAAAATTATGGTAAGGCAATAGTTATTAACTGTGTTTAAATATTTATAATTTTACGCTTCAATACGTTTCCCTCCCGGAAGCAATAAGTATTAAAGTCACTGTTTCAGGGCAAACAGATTTCTTCGGTGGTCCCTTAGTTTGGCCGCTTTCCGCTTGAACGTACTTCGAATACATTTTCTGTAAATTGATACTGACAATTGAAATCCGATCCCAGAAAACGGGATAGAAACCACAATAACAAATTATAAGTTACCCCAATGATCATTAAAATCCAGCGATCATAAAAGGAAATTCAGTAAATGGTGAATTGTTGAACATTGGCGAAGATTTATGGAATATTTATGAAATAGGAGTTAAAAAGGAATTAGAAAAGGTGCAAGGAATGGTAGCCATGTTTATGATGTGAAAAACGTAGCAGCGTTACTCATCCTGAAAGGAATAGGTGGGGACAGCCTAAATGCCAAAATGAAATAGAGATTATCGGTTTTCTAAAAGGAATTCCTGGGAATCCCTGCTCTTAAGGAGATACGCGATGGAACTAAGGAGGCAGATTGCTTTGGTAGACGCGATTACGAATTCAAAGGGAGATAAATAAAACAAAAAACCGATAATCATAAATTTCTATCTATTCTTTTTTCTAAATTCAACCATCGATGAACGGAACAGCCTACCAAAAAAGTGTTCGAAGCTTTCCTAAAATATATATTAAATGTTACATCAAGAATGTGATCTAAATGAACCGCTTTATATGCATGGACCAGCCGATAACGAGATGTGAGACGAGTAGGAGAAAACGGTGGGGACTTCGTGGGTCCCGTGGCCACTATGGTAGTCGTGAAGGCCTATTAAAAAACCTTAGAAAGCAATATTAACAAGTGGGGTTAGTACTATTTCATGGTAATTGCACATTCATGTGAACAATTATAAATATTCAACAACACTAAGTTAAAGGGTATTGTTCTTCACGTACAGTATTCTGTATTAAGGTAAGTATTTTGAGGATATATTGAGTAGATTGTTAAATGCAAATACTTTTAGTATTGGTTGTAGATTAATATGTGAATTTTAACTGTTTGAATTGTAAATTAGTGAAGTTTGTCAACTATAGTGGTCAGAGTTTGTAATCTGTTGTAGCCATTAGATGGGATTGTTTTTGCACATTTGCTAGGTATTTATATTTGTAGAACTTTATAATATTGTTTGAGTTGTTTTGTATGGTGTAATTTAACATTGCCACCTGACCCAGCATCTATCTGGGCAGAGTTGTACAGTAAAAAAATAGATTAACGGAATGTTGTGAGAACATAGAGATACTTTCCAGCTAAAGTATCGTATCCATGAAACTGACGTCTAGTACTATTGCGTAATTAAGTTTAATTTATTGCGGCAGATATTTCCAATAGATTCTCATAGGCACTAGTTTCATCCTTGGGGTAGATGTCTACAAGAGCTCCAGCTGGGGCCGGATGTCAGAGATGTTTTCATTAATCAAGCCTTTTATGGGATGCAAAATACAAACAGCATAAGGACCAAGTATAATCAATATAAGGTCGGGCTCAGATTTTCTGATGTATGGATCAAGCGTGGCTTGCACCAAATATTTCAGCCCTTGCAGAGAGAGGAAAAAAAGTGCATGGGATAGTATAAATATCATTTTTACGGTCGAATAACTTAAAATCTTCCTTAACGCATACTTGATATTAAATTTGCTGTGAAATTTGTTGATCGATGATAATTAAACAGGAAAAGTAATGCTTTCTGTGGGGCGATGGACATTTATCATAGAGTAAAGAGATGACATTTTCTGGTATTTTTATCTTGATATCCAATTTGCGAACTTACATTAACTTTTTCCTTGCAGCAGCAAAAGAAGAAGAATGTTAGGTAATATTAATATTTTTGAATTTGGTTTCTTCTCAATTCTCAAAAAGTCATATTTACCCAAAAATTATTTTATCATTCTCTTTCAATAATTATACCTTTGCATTGCCAAAATTTACTTTATAGGAAAAATATTATTCTATTATTATGGTATTTCTAATATTATGCTATTTTTTGGAATCTTATCAGGAATTTTAGAGTTGCATTTTTTTTCAAAGGTGTTTTCAGCATTTCATTCTTCATCGGAAAATTATATTTATTTCTATGAATAGATTAACAGAATGAGAAATGCTTGATTTGTGAGACAGTGATAAGCAATTTGTCAACTACCTGTTGTACCAGTAATTCACATTTAAATAAAAATATCCATTTATGGCTTCATACGTTATGATATCACAACATCTATGGAAAATACATTAAATGCAGAAGAAGATGAAGAGGGAATAGTTGATTCAGTACGTTTTGTCTTTTCTAGCAATTTGTAGAAGAGCAATTTACACTTACTCATCACTTTATTTCCTTTCAGGCAAAGCATGTAATTATATCATTCTTTTCTTCCTTCTTTAATGCCAACAGCACGACCCCAATTAAGTCCATTCTAATAATTCTTATAATTATGAATTAACACAAGCAACCATTCCTGTGGCTCCTATATAGCCAAGTGGGCAACACATTCAACTTTCGTGAAAGTGGTTTGATTCCTGGTGGGAGCCTACATGAGAAATGACCTAAGCTGTTGAAGCACTTATAACAATTACTACTACCATTCCCTAATCAGGAAATATTTGACTAGCCAGGACTTGAACCCAGGACCTTGAGGTTGGAGCCCTAACCACTCCATAACTTACTGTAAAAATTCTCATCAAAGTGATGGTAAAATATAATAAAGAGAAATAGGGAGTCTTATTATTGGATGTGTAAAAGTACATTAAAATTGAATGTTGGATGTTGAAATTGTAATGAAGTGGCAAATACAATCACATTTTTATTTTCCATTTTTATAGTTCAAAATATATCCCTTAGCAACAGTAAACTTGAGGCAGCAATTAAAATGTTCTGCCTGGTTGTAAGGTGGAAGGAGCTGGATAAAAAATAATGACACATTAATATATATCAAAGAAAAGGGATGGTTGAGAAGATAACTTGGCAAGAATTACAAACTGAAGTATACCAATTCTATCCCTTCAAGTGTCATGCAATAAATAGTCTCATATCTTAAAATTAAGAAACATTTGAGATATTTGCAAAATGTTCATTCATGGCTTGAATACTTTTTATTCTCAATTTTTATTTTCTTTATCTCTGCTAACATTACTTTCTACCGCTACTAATCATGGCCTTTTTGTGGTAAAGTGTTTGAATTGAGATTCAAATGATATCAGGAATATTTAAGAAGATAAAGCATTCTGTTATAGATATGGTGATTTAATTTAAAAACTGCAAATTGTACATTCACCTTTCCTTATAGCGAAAGAATATCGTGAAATGATGAAATTTTTTTCTATATTCAAATGGAAAATTTTCATTTCTGGACATTTTGTTGATAAAAATGTAACATGAGAAATTGATAATTTTCTTTTCATGATTAAGATGAAAAACGTTGTATGGGGAGTGCTTGTAAATGAAAGTTATAAATTAGACAATTACTATATTCATAGTTTTGTAAAAGGTTATGCTAAACAGTTGAAATCATCATAATTTACTTTGTGAAAACAGCCAACCTAACCAGAAGAGCAACTTTTAGTAGTCTGAATCTTGTTAACAGTCACTTAATTAAGTGCACAGTCTAAAATTGTTACAGGGCAAGGAAGAGGGGTATCAGCAATCAACTTAGAGGGAAATTTAAATTTATTTGAATTATTTTACCTCATCTTGTCAGACCATTATTTTCTAGGCCAGAACTTGGGATATATATTTTTGTGCTATTTTTGAATGATTTAGTATAAAATAGCAAACAAAAAATTAAATGAAGTTACAAAAATAGTAACATGTTTTCTCTAATTCCAAAGTGTTAAATTATGAAGGTTTTATTCTTGCACAAGATGAGCATTGCATTAAACTATTAAGTTACATTTAACCATTAAATTCAAGATGAGCATTACAGTGAATGATAAAAAAATTTGTATAGTGGAAATCATGGAATGAAACTCAGTCAAATAAAATATAAATGATCATGGAATTCAGTAATTTATGATATTCAACAAAAATACCCATTATGTGTAGGCAGGACCGGCCTTTGGGGGTGGCAAGTGGTGCGACGGCACCGGGCCCCGCGCTAACAGGGCCCCGCCGAGGCCCCGCGGGTGTCGATTTACCATTTAAATTAAGAATTTAAACGTGAATGTAAAACCTACTTTAACCGTTAAATTCAGATTTAAAACTGCAGCGTGGAAGCGTTTTCACGCGAGTAATAATTATAAGCTTATTCATTTTTTATAACTCAAAATGCCGCGGCGCAAACTTACAGTCTTGCTACTGTCAGCGCGATGAATAAGCGATAGAAGGCTTGCAGCACCCTTCGTCGTTCCGCGGTTATTATTTGCCGTCTTTTCAAAACTACAACGTTCCCGCTGAACTCTCGGAATCATATTGTTACCGCTTCCGCTACATTATTATCGCTCCCGCTACATTATGACCACAACGTCAGGCCCCGCGCAGTGCGCGGCTGCACCAGGCCCCGCTCACCAGTAAGGCCGCCTCTGTGTGTAGGTATAAAGTCATTTGAATCATGGCATACTGAAAATAATACACCCATTCTGTCTTTAATTTCCCTTAAATAGAGGAAGCGGATAAGAGAAGTTATGTAAATGGATGGAAGGTGAATATATTAAGCTCAATAGAACTTGATTGCAATGCTATTATCTCAAAGGTGAACAGGGTGCAGTGAACTCTGTCCTGATGTTTCTGTCTCTGTTAGTACCCTCAGTTCTCTAAGAAATTAATCAATTTAAAAAATTGGTCAATATTATACATTTGCAATTATTATTGATTCATGATATGCTTTCATTGTAGTTATGACATTGTTTAAAAGAAATTGAGGTAGCTGATATGAACTCACTTAGAATATGAATTTATTAGCATTTAATTGCCTTCAGAATAATTGCAACAACAATTTCTGTGCCACTCTTCTAAAAAGGATAGAACTAATATCTGCATTCATCAACATGGCCATGGGTACAATTTCCTTCAATATCAAAACAGAGCTTTTACACTAATTGCTAGCTTCATCAAGACACGAATGAAGCTCACAAGGCAGATAATGATATAAACTGATAAATATAGGTACACCATAACATATGCACCAAAGTAAAGGTAGCCTACATGAAAATGATAAGTCAAGAAAAATGTCATGAGAAAGTAAGTGAAGACTTTGTTCAGTAATAGAGTATATCACTCAATTTTTGTGCTGACATCTGTCAAAATTCACAAATAACAATAGAAAATCATAATTTTATTGGAGATTGACATTGTAAGGGTTGTAATTATAATTTTTTAAGTTCATAATATGATATGAAAATACACCCTATTAGAGAACTTTTAAGCAATCAGATTAAAAGTAAATTCTTAAGACTTATTTTATAAGATATTCTGAACTTGGTCAAAAAAGCCCCAAAGAAAATAAAATCAGTTGAAAAAGGCATATATGTATTCTCATAATAATTTGAATTTCAGAAAGGTGCAATAGGAAATCCGAATCTTATATTCACATAGGTTAAATATTGCTTATATAGGAAACAAGAAACTGATAACTTGCCCTTCTACTATTTATTTTTAATAGCCTAGATTTTACATAATACAATGGAATTTGTGAGCTTTTAATTGCAAAATGCCAATTTAATTTATGAATATAATTCCTAACTTGGAAAAAATAACCTAATTATTTGAAATATTTGAAGATGTCTTCTAAAAATTAAAATTAAAACAAAAATTAAATAAGTCATTAAAAATTTGAAGAGTATGCACTAGAAAAGTTAATAGCCACGGTTCTATATTCACAATGAAGATATAAACTGTCAAGATCAATGGTAATTAGTAGAATAGTTCATTGCATAATTTTTGGGGGAGGCTATTTTAAGGTGTGGGACTGGATCCAACAACTGGCTGCTTTCCACCACTCCTTAAGTCAAAGAGAACTCTTAGAGAAATCCCATACTAAACCTCTTCTAAGACACATTTTAACTCTTTCTAGATTATATCTTGAATACTTGAGTTCTTGAAGTTTACCTGCACTGAGGCATAATGGCACTATGCATGCTTCTATGAATGATTAAAAAAGCCTAATCATGTTAAATGCAGTAAAATTGGGATTAAATCTTATTTACTTTCCATTGAAGCTTACTAGAGGCTCTATTTTCATTATAACTGTCCTGAATGGAACTCGATACTCAAGTCAAATTGTCATTTTATGCATATCTGAGAAAAACCCAATGAATGAAATGAAAAAATTTCTTGCACAAAATCAGGTTGGATTCACAAAATAAACTAACGAAGTCATTACAATAAACTAGCTGTCAGTGCCTGTACCCCTTTATTGCTCATTCTTCATGTAATTCATTCTTCATTTATCAAATTTCAAGCAGCTCCCTAATTTAGTGTTGTTTTCAAACTTTAAAATTATATTTCTGATTTTCAGGCGAGTACAAGTTATCAGTTATCGATATTGATTATATAACTGATATTAATATATCGTGATAACTATCACACCGGCACATAATGAGGATAGTGGGAAGTAAAACTGAATTTTAATACGCAAAGCTCGATTTTATTTTTGTAAGAAATCAATTTCATGAGTTTAAAAGATAATAGAGAGGCCAGAATATCCGATAAGGTAATGTAAGTATTAAAGAAATGGAAGGTCTAAAGTAAAAAGTAGCGAAAGAATAGAAGAAATGGAGGGGAGGGTGGCCAATGGTGGGAGAAAGGCCAATGGGTTTGAGAAAAGTTCAACTGATGGAAGAGGCCGTGAATTTGAAATACGATTAAAAAAATAGAAACTAATTAAGGCAGAAAAAGCGAATAAATGAGCTCCACTTTCGAAAAATAGTCGGTTATTCCCAATAACGCAAAAAATAAAAAGAGTGGTGAAAGGAAAAAGCGAGGAAAAATATTGTGTAAACAGGGAAAGAGATAAAGATAGAAGTAAGCCTGGGATTGTAGACGGGGACCGGAGACGATAAAGGAATCGAGGAGGAAGAGATCTATAGCTAGAGTTGTCGAGGGAACTCTTTTGGAGATAAATAAGTTTGCGGTTTAAATGACATTAACAAGCAGTATTGTGGGTGGCGTTCGGGTGGAATAGAAAATGAAAACGTATGGAGGAGTATATGTGTGAAATTAAAGAAGTAAACGGAGGGAATTAAGAAATGATGTACGAAAAACAAGGACTTTTTAGCTTGAGGAAATGAGGAATTTGCGAAAGAAACTGAATGCTGTTGAGCCATTATCTGAGAGATATTTATAAGCTACACTTTCAGACAATATTTTGTCAATATGAAAATCCCTTTAAAAATAGATGCCTTTCAGATTCGATTATAAAATAAAATCTTTTCCTTTCCTTTCAGTTTTCTGTTAGCGTTCGCAAGACGGTAAAGATATTTCCTGCAGTTGAGGCCTAATTTTTTGTTGCTGTTGTTTGATTATACTACAAATTCAACTGTTTGAGTGTAAATTAGGCGTAGTGCATGCCATGCATTTTTCTTTTCTTGCACATTTACGAAATAATAATTGCGAGTTCGTACCATTTATTTTTACGAGTAAAAATAACGAGTCCGTAAACTATGCGTTCACTAGTCACAGCCAAAGTAATGAAATAACAAAAAAAGACACGATGCTCCGGGGGGCTCTCATTAAACGATCAACCATAAGCAGAGTGCGCACGATTGCAAAATTATATGGAAAATGAAGATATTTTCACCACGAGCGTGCCACGGTAAATAGGAACGAGCTCCGATGGTGAAGATCTCTGGAGCTCTATTATCGAATAAAATTTAATTTTTAAAGTTGCGGATTGCTGTCTTATAGATTCTATTGTATTTTCCATGAAATTGTTTGTTATTTGTATTCATATTGCACTTAGTTAATTTTAAATGTGTGTCCTATATGAATAGCCTCTCCTGTGAGGAAATCATATTTTTATCATAGTATTTAAATCAGATATTTTCTTTTTATTTTCAGTTATAGGCAATTGAGCAGATTATGAAAAAGTGAACGAATGATATGCTATTACGCTTAGGTGAGATTGGAATCTCGAACCATTTCCTCTAAATTGCTTACGACATTGATTTTCATACATAAAATGGTAATGCATCACTTAGGATGATACTTTTTCTTCCGAACAACGAACGAAATTTACGAGTCAGTTTCTAAAACATTCTTCCCACGTTCTTAGATCCATTTCCAAATTTCCACTTCTCTAGCAAACTTAAGAATAAGTAGATAATTTTTCTCCGATACTTTCACTCATTTTACGAAAAATTTGCGTTTCATAGGTTGAACTACGAATTACGAAATTACGACCTACTTACAAAGATTCGGCTAACCTGGGATTACGAATGGCGGTATGCATAAATGATTGTACAACATACATTTACTTGTTATCGATGTTCAATACAATGGAAGTCAACAGTAACCTTATTTCAACCAACAAATAAAACAGGAAAAAGTTGTAAGGGAAGAAACTCCACAGCGTGGAGTATTTTTAGCACGGACCAACCGCGGTGGTGGTGCGTGTGGGCTGAACAACTGGCTAACTTTATTTTAGAAGCTCTACCCATCGTCTGGGATACACCACCATGACAATTCATGGCTAAATATCTATTATCTAACGACAGCAATCATCTGAAGTAATCTCTTGTGCCGTAATCTCATTCATTACAAATTGTAAGGGAAATATCAGTGAGCGGCATATCGGACGTGTTTGCGTGGAATTAAGTTCCCTCAAACAGTAAGAAGTAGTAGGGCAAAAAAATCAGTTCGCAATCTTTAAATATCGGATGTCATTTTGTGGAAAATTTAATCTCTTTGACTATCAAGTCATATTGTTTGACAAGATAACCAAATCATCGAAGGAGAAGCAAGAAATGTATCGAGTAAAATATTTACTAATGGAAGGCAATAATGATCGATCGAGGACGTTAAAACTTATACATAGACATAATGGACATTGGCAGAGAGTAGACGACGAAAAATTATATACTAGGATACTCCAATCTTTTGAAAGTTTAGCTTAGTCTTGGAAAATTTCAAGATATTTCTACATCAGTAAATTCAATGGAAATACGGAATCGAGCGATTTTGAGTGTCATAATTGGTAATTATAATGCAACAGAGCTACAATTTTACTTGATTTGATTAGATGGCAACTCAATATAGAGGTGCAGTCCTCCGATTCCTCCGAGGATTGAGTAATCCTGAACTTCAACGATATAAAATGTCTATCAAATGGTCTTTTGAGTTCAGCAATCAAAATTAAATGTGATAGTCTGTTACGGAGAAAAAGGGATTTAAAAAGGTGGTAACGAGATTTAAGCTTCAGAAATGTCCCTTCTTTATATCTGAGAATCAGACAGAATCTACCTACTTCTATTTTGGGGGAAAAATACTCATTACATTAATTTTAGAGCGAAAATAATAGGAACGCCAATAATAGTAGCTTAGTATGTGATGTCGGATTCGTGTGGCGTAATGTATCAAACGGCAGCAATGATACACGATGGATTTTTGTGGTCGTTTATCGCAGCGAAGATTGCAAAATTCCCGTGGAAATGTTGATTTCACCTCCGCAAAGATATTCGTCGACCAAGGCGCACACAAAAATAGCATCCACTTGAAAATATAGAGGTGCAGTCCTCCGATTCACGCCTAAAAGAGAGATCCCGGGCGATCCACGCTCTGCACTAGAACCACCACGACTAGGATACGCTCCACTCCGAGCACCCCGACCTCTAACGCAATTCAAAGAGATCGTTTTACAGATATTTTCAAGAACACCAAACGCCTCAGCACGAGAGCTGCTGCCAAAGTGGGCCGCCGTGGATCGCAATCAGCTTTGACACCCGAGCACGTGCTCGGCTGGAGGAGTGACTTTAACCAATTGTCCGGTGCGTTAATAATGATCTATTTCGATTCACTCACACCAAAATACGGCCACGTAGTCCTTTTCGTTGAGAATCCTCTCCAGCTGTTTCGCAGTCACTTCTTCGATCACGGGCTCCGAGTCCTTGCCCCCTCGCTTAGCCCCATGGCCCAAGGTGGCTGTGGTCACCAAGAGCAGGAGCAGTGTTAGCCACGAGGCGGGGGACGCGGGGCCGTACCGTGCCATCGTTAGCGCACCACTGCTCGCCTCCCAACGGAACCTCGGATCAAAATGTTCGCCACTTGGAGAGGGAGTAGATGGAGTGGGGGAAAACGCCAGCAAAGGGGAGAGGGTGCGGCTTCCTTTTCTACCTCCTCGATTCATGTCATGTTCGAAACATTGCGAGTAGGCTGACCACATCTTCGGGTTCCCAAACCTCATCTACCAGCTTTATTATGATTACGACGGGTTGTGGGAGTTTTAGGATGATAAAGAAAGATACTAGGGTCATTCCATGTGAAGTGGATCAATTTTAGAGAAGTGGCCCATCACCGATTTCAATGAAATTTGGTGTGAACATGAACACATTTTTTCTATGAATACTTGCCAAGTCTTACATCCATCGGTGAAATATTTGCTGAGATACAGTAATTTGTTTGACCTCTTACCACAGCTTGCTACAGTTAGATATCGATTTCTATCGATTTTGAGACTAGTTATCTCTGGCAGTATTCAGTTGAGGAAAACAAAACTTAGTATTCCTATACAACCTATGTTGCTCTATTACACAAAATAATAACAAATCTTTTATGAGAGAAATCTGAGAAGAAAATTTGAAGCAAAATCGGCCGAAAAAATTATTGCTCGAAAAAAATTTCAAGTTTGTCATTTTATGTCTTTTAAAATAAACATAAGATAAACACGAAACCTTGTGGCTTATGATGCCTGCATACTAAAAGCTTAATGGAATATATATTAACTAAGGAATTATACACCACCAGCAACACTCCGCCTGTCATAGACCGACTGCCATCCACCAACTGCAATACTGCACCTTTAACGAATTATTGAAAATACGTCCATACGAAATGTCCCAGCATCGAAATTGAGTCCACTAGGACAGAAACGTTACAGCATACGATGATATGAATAGATACCTTCTATCAACGTCCCAAATTTCAACGTCCTATCTTACCGGAAAATACCCTAACAAATTTTTTTAAATTTGGTAATTCGAATGGTCCTAGCATCGAACCTGGGACATTAGAACATAAAATTCATAATGCATAAGATAAACATCTATCTATTCTAAGTACACCGTGAACAGCAACTTTCTATCTTAACGCGAAATACCCTAAAAGAGTTCTTGAAATTCGGACATACGAATTGCCCTAGCATCAAACTAAGGACCCGTAGGGCAAAATCCTTTACACATACTATAGATGTGCATACGTTCTATCGATAATGTGAATTTCAATTTTCTATCTTACCGTAAAATACCATAAATGATTTTTTCGAATATTTGGCATTAATAATTACCTAGCATCAAACCTGGGGCTAATAGGGATAAAGTTCTTGCGCCGCACGGAAGACAAAAAAACGGGAAAAGTACAGTTTTTGGGGCCTCCTAGAATCGAACCCATGACGTCCAGGATGAATGTCCGCTTTTTTCCATAGTATCCAAACCCGGGACTTTATAGAAAAAAATCTGCGGCTCTGTGAGGGAATTCCTTCTGCCTCATCTTTAGTATCCTATATGTATATATATATATATATATATATATAGATACGAGTAAAAGTTGCTTGCATACTGCAAGCTTAATGTAAGATAGTTTAACTATGGCATTAAATCCCACCTGCAACAGTTTGCCATCCATACACCGAGTTAAATGCACCAACTACAATAACCTAAACGAATTATTCATAATACGTGCATACGAATTGTCCTAGCATCGAACCTGGGTCTATGAGGACAAATATTCTTACAGCATACCATAGAAATCCCTATTTTCTATAGATGTAGCGAATTTCAACCTTCTACCTGACCGGGAAATCCCGTTACGAATTCTTGAAAATTCGGTCATTCGAATGGTCCTGGGATCGAACCTGAGATTTTAGGTCTAAAAGCTTTACGGCATACGATAGACAATCATCAGTTCTAACAACACCGTGAATTCCATGTTTCTATCTTAACGGTAAATACCCTAAATAAATTCATGAACTTCAGACAGAAAAACTGCCCTAGCATCGAACTAAGGACTCTCAGGGTAAAAACCTTTAGGTATACTATGAAGGTGTTTAGTTTCTATCGATAGCGTAAATTTCAACGTTCTATCTTAGCTAGAAATACCCTAAATGATTTTTTGAATGTTTTGCACTAAGTACCTAGCATCGAACCCGGGGCCATCAGGGATAAATCTTTTGCGGCAAACGGAAGATAAAATCATTTTCTAACGATTTCGTAAATTTCATTGTTCTATCTATACGCTAAGAACGCAAAATGAATTTTTGAAAATGCGCTCAATGCATTCTNGTCATTGTTTTCGATCGGATATAAACGTTGAATTCATATTTATTGTGCTTATTTTGCTTATCCGAGTAACAAAAAAATCTTCAAAAATAAAAGAAGAAAAGAACGAAAGGTTTACGGAGATTAGAGATAAAAATAAAATCACGATTGTGATTTTTCGTACAATGGGAAACACACTGAGGCACTAATGTCTCCTGAAGATAGAAATTTATTTACATATTTATTTCTCTAATGAAACAGGAAGGCCCCCATACATCCGTTTTAATAATTATTATTTACGAACACAAGGAGCCTCCGGAAAAACCCGACTAGCAGGGACTCGAACCTTACGGTTGGAGATATAGTGCGCTAACCACTCCGCCACCGCGTCCGGTACATGGAAGAGAATGTAGAAGGGGAGCATTAGACAAGAGATTATTACTAGAAAGATCTCGGGTGGATTACAGGAGGAAGATGATATTTTTTAACTGAAGAATTTTGTGGAAATATGACTGCGGTTACTTCAAGAGCTGCAAAAAACCAAAAACTACTCTTAATGATATCCTAGCTTTGTTTAAAGTTTATTGAGGTGGCTATTTAGGTGACGTATTCATTTATCGATCGATCGCAAGGTTTTTCGAAATGTTTCTTTATTAGCTTCAAGTGCTCTTTTATAATCTTGGGGTGTGTCTTAATTTAAATTAAACCTAAATAACTAATAATTACATCGCGATGAGTTTTGATTGATGGAAAAGTAACTGAATACAGAAACTAAATATAGAAACCTAAGTCAAAGAAGTGCTCCCCTTGTTTTCCTAAACAAAATGCAGACGTTTTAGTTGAATGCTACACCTATAGAAATGTGAACATTGGCACTGCAGTTATCTTAATCTTTCCATTCTGACAATCTGAAAGGTAATTCATAGCTCGATATATTAGATAGAACTTTCCAAACAGATACATTTATGTCAGGTCAGCTACAACAATCAGGAATACATTCAGATATGATTTTTTCCATTTCAAGGAATATTTTCTAGAAACCAGTACAAGTTGCTTGCATCCTGCAAGCTTAGGAGTGATTAGTTACCACTAATCCCCGAAAACTGTTTTCCAATCGGTACTTATAAAGGTCTACATCGTGTGCAATAAATTGAATAGGAAGGCTTATAACTATGCCGCAGATACACGATGATTCTTTGGGGACTCAACATCTGGCCTTTGGTATTGAAAACTCGATCCAGCGAATGATTGAACATCTCGGTTCACCTACTCCAAGTTTCCCTATGATTTATAATTGAAGAGAATTTCGAGCGACCTAGAGTCGAATGGAAGGTCACTTATGATTGTTTGTAATGCCTATACATAAACTAAATATCTCTTTTCTCTTCATACCATGTTGCAGTCACATATGTCTAAGTGGACTGTTGAAGAAAGTTCAGTAATTCGCCTTAAAGTAATTCTTGCGGAGAAAAGGAAGCGTCCTTGCTCAGAACCAATGACCATATTACCTGGTATCGTTATCTATTCCGTTTTGTTGCCTCTTCTAACTATTCCCATAGTTTCAAGAAGAATTCATTTTAGGAGGTGCATTAAATTAAAAATGCGAGACGCCGTGTCTTCCACCGCTAACGTAGATGACAATCTGCTTACGTCCAAAAATAATCACATTTTAACCATCGCCAATGTGTTGAGACGAAATCTAATCGGGTGAATCGGGTAATACGATGACTCCGATATCCCTGTAAACATGTGCCTAGCAGTTGTGTAATCTCCTTAAATAGTTGACTTGAAGGGCTCCTTGAATTTACTTTTGCAATGCTTTCTCTACAGGGAATTCTTTTCACTAACCTCTCAACGAACCTGGAATCATTTTGGGAGATATATTTGCAGAAAACATTAGAAATTTACCCATCCAAACTACAGGATGAATTTAAATTCCCTGTCTTAACGGGAATTCCGAAAAACCACAAATCATCTTTATGGGAAAAATGACTTTATTGGGCCTTCTAGGATCGAACCCATGTTACCCAGGATCGATATCTCAATTTTTCTGCACTTAGATGATCTAGGTTTCTACTACATAAAATCGCCGGTCAGTGACGCTTTTCGTTTAGCCTCAGTCGGTATCGTATATAAGTACATATATCCGGAGAAGCGTCTATATAAAGAGATATATACACACACACGAATAAAAGTAGCTTGCGTGCTGCAAGCTTAATGTAAGATAGATTAACTAAGGCATTGTACACCTCCTGCATCACTCCACCTGTCATACACCGAGTGCCATCCACAAGCTACATTATCCTAAACGAATTATTAAAAATACGTCCAAAAGAAATGTCCTAGCATCGAACCAGGGTGTATGAGGACAAATGTTCTCGCAGCGTATGATAGAAATCCATATCTTCTATGGATGTGGAGAATTTCAACCTTCTACCTTGAAATGCATTGTCCCATACATTTTAAACGGGAGATATTCGGGCGCAGTTGCGACATTTGCGTAAAAATATATACTAAGTCAAAATTGTTTGAATTTTTTCAGTATTGAATGGAATTGATGCCTGATTTTACTGTGTGTTTAACTGTTGGATCTTTATTACCATAATTGCATAAAAAACGAAAATGTTACTTTTCAAAGAAATTCAGGATTTTTTTCTGTTCTGTTTGAAAGCGTGCGTTAAGTTNGGGTCCACTAGGGGCAATTATCCTTATGGCAATCGATAGATAACCCCATCTTCTATAGATGTAGCGAATTTCAACCTTCTACCTGACCGGGAAATGCAGTTACGAATTTTTGAAAATTCGGTCATTCGAATGGTCCTGGGATCGAACCTGGGCGTTTAGGGTAGAATGCATTACGGCATACGATAGACAATCATCTATTCTAACAACACCGTGAATTGCAAGTTTCTATCTTAAAGCTAAATACCCTAAATGAATTCATGAACTTCAGACAGAAAAAATGCCCTAGCATCGAACTAAGGACCTTCAGGGTAAAAACCTCTAGGTAAATTATAGAGATGCTTGCTCTCTATCGATGACGTAAACTTGAACGTTCTATTTTACTTAAAAATACCCGAAATCTTTTTTTTAATGTTCTGCACTCTAGCATCGAACCTGGGGCAAGTATGGATAAGCGTTTTGCGGCATACGGAAGATAAGATCATTTTCTAACGATTACGTAAATTTCATTGTTCTATCTTTACGCTAAGTACGCAAAATGAATTTTTGAAAATGCGCTCAATGCATTCTTATGGGAAAGTGGCCGTTTTTGGGGCCCCCTAGAATCGAACCCATGATGCGTAGAATGGAAGTCCGCTTTTTTCCCAGATGTCGTTCCCAGATCTAAGAATATTTGTCCTCATAGAACCAGGTTCGATGCTAGGACATTTCTTATGCACGTATTATGAATAATTTGTTTAGGTTATTTTAGTTGGTGTATGGATGGCGGAGTGTGGAAGCAACTTTTACTCGTATAGTATAGACGCTTCTCCGGATATAGATATATATACATATAGGATACTAAAGATGAGGCGGAAGGAATAGCCTCACAGAGCCGGCGTTTTTTTTTCGCGTAAAGCGCTAGGTTTGGACACTATGGAAAAAAGCGGACATCCACCCTAGGCATCATGAGTTCTAGGAGGCCCCAAACACGGCTATTTTCACATAAGAATGCATTGATCGGTTTATCTTACATTTTTGGAACTTGTTTTAGGTACTTCCCGTAAAGCTAGGGAATTGAAATTTTAACTGCCGGTGCAGGAAGGGATTCTCTTTTGCGTACTGAAAAGAACGCTCCCAAAATGATCGTAGGTTCGACGCTAGGTTGATGTAAAACACTCAAAGTACTTAATTCCCAGGGACCAGGGAAATTAAAGGTATTTAATTGCTTATCGGAAGCAGATTACACATCTGGTCCCCACATTTATCACGGTCTCCCAGAGATAACGTCCCTTTCAAACCTATGGGTTGAGTGAAAAAGCATTTCCTTTTGACGTAAACAGATCATTTTTTTCTAAAGCAGCCGACGGCACGGTTCCTTTGCTCTTTTTTAATTTGGTGCACTTTTTCAAATGAATTATTCTTGAAACTATAGGAATAGTAAAAAGCGAACATAAAACACGTATATACATCGATGTAGGACCTGTAAGACGCCGTAAATGCCTAGCAGCGTATGACAGGGTGTGTATATATGTCTTACCAAACCTATTGTATATTAGAGCCGCCGATTTTTTTGCCGTAAAGTCCTGGGTTTGGACACTATGGAAAAAAGCGGACATCCATTCTAGGCATCAAAGGTTCGGTTCGGTTTTTTCAAATTAGAAAATGTTTTTATCTTCCGTTTTCCGCAAAAGCTTTATACTTAATGGCCCCAGGTTCGATGATAGGTAAATTCTTAGTGCAAAAGTTTCAAGAAATCATTTAGGATATTTCTAGGTAAGATAGAACGTTGAAATTCACGTCATCGGCATATATCAAACACCTCTATAGTATGTATAGAAGATAGGGATTTCTATCGTATGCTGTAAGAATATTTGTCCTCATAGACCAAGTTTCGATACTTGGACAATTCGTAAGCACGTATTATGAATTATTCGTTTAGGTTATTGTAGTTGGTGCATGGAACTCGGTGTATGGAAGGCGGAGTGTTGCAGGGGGTGTGTAATGCTTTAGTTAATCTATCTAACATTAAGCTAGGTAAATTCTTAGTGCAAAAGTTTCAGGAAGTCATTTAGGGTATTTCTAGGTAAGATAGAACGTTGAAATTCACGTCATCGATAGAGATCATACACCTCTATAGTATACATGAACATTTTTACCCTGAGTGTCTTTAGTTCGATGCTAGGGCAGTTTTTATGTCTGAAGTTCAGGAATTCATTTAGGGTATTTTCCGTTAAGATAGAAACTTGAAATTCACGTTGTTGTTAGAATAGACGATATTCCATCGTATACTGTAAAGTACTTTTTTCCTTAAATGCCCAGGTTCCATGGTAGAACCATTCGAATTACCGAATTTTCAAAAATTCGTAACTGTATTTTCCGGGCAGGTAGAAGGTTGAAATTCGCTACATCTATATAAGATAGAGATTTTTATCGTATTCTGTAAGAATATTTGTCCTAATAGACCCAGGTTCGATGCTAGGACAATTCGTATGGACGTATTTTGAATAATTCGTTTAGGGTAATTTAGTTTGTGGATGGTACTCGGTGTATGGCAGGTGGAGTGTTGCAGGAGGTGTACAACGCCTTAGTTTATCTATCTTACATTAAGCTTGCAGNATTTATTATTATTATTAGGTGCGTATAGACCCTGTTTGGATCACGCAAAGCATTCCGACTCATTTTTTACTGTTCTTTCTGACCTTCCAAACTTCTCTCATTCTTTCCCCGTGGATTCTTTTCCTTTCTTCCGTCCACTTTGTACCTGGTTTCTTGGAGATTTTATTCACTTTCCACCTGTTTTTCTTGTTTCTGTACATGTATCTATCTTCAATTTCCGTTGAGTCTATTCGCGCCCTTTCTAGATCACTTCTAACTTATACCATCCATGGTATTGTGGATTTGACACCTTGTATGTATGTAACTACTTTCTTGGTTAGTTTTGTCGATGGGAGTCTACTGATGTGTCCGTAAAATTTTAAGCTTTTTTTTCTGATGTCCGCTGCTAGGTTGGACATCTTCTCTGTGGATTTCCTAGAGTGTAGTCTGTATCCCTCCTCTGTTAATTTTGGGCCGAGAATTTTCCTCATGATTTTGCGTTCTTCTTTTAGAATGTTTTCCATGTCGCCTTTTCTGTGGAGTGTAAGTGTCTCACTTGCGTATAGTACCTCTGGTTTGATTACTGTGTTGTAGTGCCTGGTCTTTGTGTGTATGGACATGCATTTCTTGTTGTATATATTGTATGTCTTGCCGTATGCTCTCTTCATTTTCTGTAGTCGAGTTTTCTGTGCAATCTTCTCTCCTCCTGTAGGTTCGAGGATCTCACCTAGATATTTGAAGTGTGTGACTCTGTTTATCTCACCGTATTTTGTGTTCAATTTTTGGATATTTAATTTTGAGCAGAAGAATTTAGTCTTCTGGAAGGAGATTTGTAAGCCGACTTTCTCTGCACATTCCTTGAGGACTTCTATCTGTTTGGTTGCTGTTGTTTCATTCTCTGAGAGTATGGCTAGGTCGTCTGCGAAGGCTAGGCATGTCATTTCTGTGTTGTCCTTAGGTCGTCCGAGTCGTATTGATTTCCAGTATCCTTGGTTTTTTAGTTCTTTTTCCCATTCTATGATAACTTTGTTCAGAACTAGGTTGAAGAGGAGGGGGGATAGCCCGTCTCCTTGGCGTACTCCGGTTTTGATCGGGAAGGGCTCAGAAATTTCGCCCATGAATTTCACTTTAGAAGTAGTGTCTGTCAATGTCTGTTTGATCAGTCTTAGTGTTTTGGGATCGAGTCCTTGTTCTTCTAGGACGTTGAACAGAGATTCTCTATCGATAGAGTCGTATGCCTTCTTGAAGTCTACAAATGTGCAAATGAGTGGTGCGTTCCTGATTGCTTTGTATTTCAGTACTGTTTTCAGGTTAAAGATTTGTTCTGCACATGAGCGACCAGGGCGGAAGCCTGCCTGGTATTCACCTATTTTGTGTTCTAGTTGTTCTTGTGTTCTTCGAAGAAGGCATGCTGAGAAAATTTTGTAAGTAACTTGTAGTAAAGAAATTCCTCTGTAGTTGTTCACGTCTGTTCTTTCACCTTTCTTGTATAGTGGGTGTATAAGAGCACATTTCCAGTCGTCTGGTAATTTTTCTGTTTGCCATATTTTCTCGATGATTTGTGTGAGTTCCTGTAGTGATTTTGGTCCAAGGTTTTTCAGTAGTTCTGCAATGATACCATCTTCACCTGATGTCCTGTTATTTTTCAGTCTGTGTATGTGTCTGTGTATCTCTTCCTTTGTTGGTGGTGATGATTCTGGCTGGGTTACATATATATAGATATATATACAAATAGGATACTAAAGATATGGCAGAGGGAAGTGCCTCACGGGGCGCCGTTTTTTTGCCGTAAAGTCCCGGGTTTGGAGACTAAGGAAAAAAGCGGACATCCATCCTAGGCATCATGGGTTAGATTCTAGGAGGCCCCAAAAATGGCAGTTTCCCATTTAAATGCATTGAGCGCATTTTCAAAAATTCGTTTAGCGTATTTAGCATAAAGATAGAACGTTGAAATTTACGTAATCGTTAGAAAATGATTTTATCTTCCGTTTCCCGCTAGAGTTTTATACCTAGTGGCCCCAGGTTCGAAGCTAGGTACTTAGTACAAAAGATTCAAGAAGTCATTTAGGGTATTTCTAGCAAAGATAGAACGTTCAAATTCACGTCATCGATAGAGACCTACCACTTCTATAGTTAACTGAATGTTTTTTACCCTGGTGGTCCTTAGTTCGATGCTAGGGCAGTTCGTATGTCTGAAGTTCATGAATTCATTTCGGGTATTTTCCATTAAGATAGAAACTTGCAATTCACGGTGTTGTTAGACTAGATGATTTTCTATTGAATGCCGTAAAGTTCTTTACCTTAAAATCCCAGGTTCGATCCCAGGACCACTCGAATGACCGAATTTTCNACTCCGGTTTTGATCGGGAAGGGCTCAGAAATTTCGCCCATGAATTTCACTTTAGAAGTAGTGTCTGTCAATGTCTGTTTGATCAGTCATAGTGTTTTGGGATAGAGTCCTTGTTCTTCTAAGATGTTAAACAGAGATTCTCTATCGATAGAGTCGTATGGCTTCTTGAAGTCTACAAATGTGCAAATGTGTGGTGCGTTCCTGATTGCTTTGTATTTCGGTACTGTTTTCAGGTTAAAGATTTGTTCAGCACATGAGCGACCAGGGCGGAAGCCTGCCTGGTATTCACCTATTTTGTGTTCTAGTTGTTCTTGTGTTCTTCGGAGAAGGCATGCTGAGAAAATTTTGTAGGTAACTTGTAGTAAGGAAATTCCTCTGTAGTTGTTCACGTGTTCTTTCACCTTTCTTCTATAGTGGGTGTATGAGAGCACATTTCCAGTCGTCTGGTAATTTTTCTGTTTGCCATATTTTCTCGATGATTAGTGTGAGTACCTTTACTGATTTTGGTCCAAGGTTTTTCAGTAGTTCTGCAATGATACCGTCTTCACCTGATGTCCTGTTATTTTTCAGTCTGTGTATGTGTCTGTGTATCTCTTCCTTTGTTGGTGGTGATGATTCTGGCTGGGTTACATATATATAGATATATATACAAATAGGATACTAAAGATATGGCAGAGGGAAGTGCCTCACGGGGCGCCGTTTTTTTGCCGTAAAGTCCCGGGTTTGGAGACTAAGGAAAAAAGCGGACATCCATCCTAGGCATCATGGGTTAGATTCTAGGAGGCCCCAAAAATGGCAGTTTCCCATTTAAATGCATTGAGCGCATTTTCAAAAATTCGTTTAGCGTATTTAGCATAAAGATAGAACGTTGAAATTTACGTAATCGTTAGAAAATGATTTTATCTTCCGTTTCCCGCTAGAGTTTTATACCTAGTGGCCCCAGGTTCGAAGCTAGGTACTTAGTACAAAAGATTCAAGAAGTCATTTAGGGTATTTCTAGCAAAGATAGAACGTTCAAATTCACGTCATCGATAGAGACCTACCACTTCTATAGTTAACTGAATGTTTTTTACCCTGGTGGTCCTTAGTTCGATGCTAGGGCAGTTCGTATGTCTGAAGTTCATGAATTCATTTCGGGTATTTTCCATTAAGATAGAAACTTGCAATTCACGGTGTTGTTAGACTAGATGATTTTCTATTGAATGCCGTAAAGTTCTTTACCTTAAAATCCCAGGTTCGATCCCAGGACCACTCGAATGACCGAATTTTCAAAAATTCGTTACGGGATTTCCCTGTCAGGTAGATGGTTGAAATTTGCTACATATATAGAAGGTATGCATTACTATCATATGCCATAAGAATATTTGCGCTTATAGACCCAGGTTCGTTGCTAGGACAATCGTTAAGGACGTATTTTGAATAATTCGTTTAGGGCAATGTTGTTTGTGGATGGCACTCAGTGTATGAAAGGCGGAGTGTTGCAGTCGGTGTGTTATGCCTTTGTTAATCTATCATACATTAACTAAGGCATTAAACATTACACTTTTGATCCACTCCGCCTTCCATACATCAAGTTCCATGCACGAACTACAATAACCTAGACAAATTATTTTTAATAATAGATTAACTAAGGCATTATACACGTCCTGCAACACTCCACCTGCTATAAACGGACTGCCATCCACCAACTACAAAACCTAAACGAATTATTTAAATATGTCCATACGATTTGTCCTAGCATAGAACCTGGATCCATTAGGACAAATATCCTTATAGCATACGATAGAAATCCGTATCTTCTATCGATGTTGCGAATTTCAACCTTCTATCTGACCGGAAAATCCCGTAAAGAATCTTTGAAAATTCGGTCATTTGAATGGTCCTGGGATCGAACCTGCGACTTTGGTGCAAGAAGCTTTACGACGTGCGATAGACAATCATCCGTTCTAAGAACACTGTGAATTGCAAGTTTCTATCTTAACGCTAAATACCCTAAATGAATTCATGAACTTCAGAGAGAAAAACTGCCTTGCATCGAACCAAGGAGCCTCAGGGTAAACGCCGTCAGGTATACTATAGAGGTGTTTGCTCTCTATCGACGACGTTGAATTTAGTCGTTCTATCATACATAGAAATACCCTAAATGATTTCTAGAACTTTTTGCATTAAGAATTTACCCAGCATCAAACCTGGGGCCAATAGGTACAAAGGTCTTGCAAAAAACAGAAGATAAAATTGTTTTCTAACGAATTCGTACATTTCAACGTTCTATCTTTATGCTAACTACACTAAACGAATTTTTTAAAATGCGCTCAATGCATTCTTATGAGAAAAATGGTCGTATTTGGGGCCTCCTACATTCGAACCCATGATGCCTAGAATGGATGTCAGCTTTTTTCCATAGTGTCCAAACCCGGGACTTTACGGCAAAAAAAATCGGCGGCTCCGTGAGGCACTTCCTTCTGCCTCGTCTTTAGTATCCTATATGTATATCTATATATATACGAATAAAGGTTGCTTGCATAGTGCAAGCTAAATGTCAGATAGTTTAACTAAGGCATTGTACACCTCCTGCAACACTCCACCTGCCATACACCGAGTGCATTCCACAAAGTACGTTGCCCTAAACGAATTATTCAAAATACGTCCATACGAATTGTACTAGCATCGAACCTGAGTCCATCAGGGATAAATCGTTTGCGGGAAACGGAAGATAAAATCATTTTCCAACGACTCCGTATATTTCAAGGTTCTATCTTCATGCTAAATACGCTAAACGAATTTTTGAAAATGCGCTCAATGATTTCTTATGGGAAAATGGCCGTTTTTGGGGCCTCCTAGAATCGAACCCATGATGCCTAGGGTGGATTTCCGCTTCATTCCATAGTGTCCAAACCCGGGACTTTACGGCAAAAAATCGGCGGCTCCGTGAGGCACTTCCTTCCGCCTCATCTTTAGTATCCTGTATGTATATATATATATGTATATCCGGAGAAGCGTCTATATAAAGAGAGATATATATGTACTATCTTTCGTATGTTTATCTGATCCCAGGTAAATTAAGTTGCAAATACTTAAATGCTTGCAAATAATGGTAGCAGAAGTCCGAAACATTGAACATGATAGAATATTATGTTGCTTGTGAAATTTACGGAAACTCGAAAAATATAAAAGGTCGTTGACTTTGGTATTTCGTTCATCTCCCAAACATCTTAACTTTTTATTTCTTCTATTATCGATGACGACCAACCAACGTAAAAACGG
>KZ309172.1:1518-25365 GCA_000376725.2 Ladona fulva | reverse complement strand
TTATCATAAAATTTTTTAAAAATATAATATAGTTTTTAGGTAAACCTTTGCTACAAAATTCGAAGTACTGCATGATATCCCGCAACATTAGCTTAATTGGAGTCACCCATTTAGTCATATGTGCATATGTTACAATTATTTATTACTCAATCATAGCCTTTAGCTTTCCTAAAATGTCTTCAAAGTATGATAGTTTTTGAAACACGGTGCTGCACACAGCCCAACGTCACATCCCTGGCAATAGAACCTTGTTACTTTCTTATCCTTTTCCCATTTCTATCCTTTTTTACACAACAAACTGCACACTGCCTAAATGGCTTTTCCTTCTTCTCTGTTGGTGGAATGTACTCAGGGAAGTGCCTCTCAGTCAGCCGTAGAGGATGTGGTTCATCTGAAGGCCTCCCTCCTTTAGATCACATATCCTCGGTGTGATACCTTTCAATTATGTTTTCTACCAGTTCCATTCTGAAATCTATGTTACTTTTTGTTCCACTCAATTATGTTTTCTACCAGTTCCATTCTGAAATCTATGTTACTTTTTGTTCCACCGCTCTTCCTGTACAATACAAACAAATTCCAAGTGGCCTGGTCTAGCAAGTGAAAAAACATTTTTTTATAGTACTTTTCCCCCCCGTTTTTTTATTATGGGATAGTTTGTAAGGTGTTGATCTGCTCTATCTACTCCACCCATTGTATGGTTGTACTCGACAACAAGTTTCAGCTTCCGTGACACCTTTCCCCTTTTTTCCAGGTCAACAAATTCTGTGTTGTGTACCGTAGAGAGTAGAGAAACAACCTTCTTGTCATGCCATTTCATTACCATAACCTTACCTCTTTGACAGGCAGCAAATTCCCCCTTTTTTAATTTCTTCTGCCTCAGGTCATTGGGGGCTTCTTTGCTTGTGATACGCAACATCCCATATGTGTCAGTTCCTTTAGAAGTCAGTAAATCAGCTAGCTCTGGGGAAGTGTAGTAATTGTCCGTAGTTACACAATAGCCTTTACCGAGTAAGGGTTTCATTAGAGCTAAGACAATCTGTGACGATTTAGGTAAACCTTTATATTCTTCATTCAGTGCTGACCCTTTTCCAGTATAAATAATGAAGGACCATATGTATCCAGTCTTGGACTCACATAGCATGAAGGTTTTTACTCCAAATCTGGATCTCTTTAGGGGAATATATTGGATCCATCCCAGCCTACCCTTATAAAGCATAAGACTCTCATCGATGGAAAGGTCCCTGTCTGGTGTCAGCAAACTAGAAAACTTTTTGTTGAGTTGAACGATTACAGGCCAAATTTTGTTGAGTTTCGAATTACGGTGAGTATCCCTATCAAAAACACTGTTATCTGAGAAATGTAGATAGCGTTTTATGAGGACAAACCTCCGGTAGGACATCACTTGAGCAAAGAATGGAGTTGCAATTGCCTGTTTCTTAGACCAATACCATTCCTCTACTGGTTTGCTTACGATTCCCTGAAGAATGATCAAACCAAAAAACACTCTTATTTCCCCAGGTTTTACTGGATGCCAATCTTTAGCTCTTGAAAATTTTTTCAAAAAGGAGGATTGTATGCATTGGTCAGCATATAAGTTGGTTTGTTCTGTTATAAGGTTTATAAGATATTCGTCGAAAAAAGACTCAAAGCAATAAAGAATATCAAGAGTTCCATCCTTTTCTAAATGCACAGCTGGAGAGGCTGTAAAAGGAAACCTTGGAGGAGGGGGTCTGGGATCTTGACAAGAATGTATAGGGCACCAAATTCTTGCATCCAGTAATGCAGCAGTGGGATCCTCATCAATATCAGAAAATAACTCATTATCCTCTGAAGAACTTCCTGAATCACTTACTGAAAGTTCTTCAGAATCACTTGAATCAGACATTGCAGGAAACTATACAAGAAAATAATAGTTTAGCATAAGAAAAATTAGACTTCAAATGAGATTTTAGTAGGGTATCCAATTGATAAATATATCATAAACTGTTAAAAAAGAATACTCTACCATAATATCTGAAGTAGAAGATAGATATTACAAATCATGCAGTAAATAGCAAAAATTCTGCAGAAGCATACACCAATGAAACAACTTGTCTCTTGGAAACAACTGATGAATGCTACTAAAATCATCGAAAAAACAGGCATGCTAATGAAAATACAGGAATATAGTTACAGAAATCACCACCTGCCTTAACGAGAGTATAGTACGCTAATGACATCTACTGAGTAAATATAGGACTTCTTGCAGAAAAAACAGAAAAAAAACGGCCAAATCAGCACAGAAGAGTAAAAGATTACGATGCCCGTGCTACGCTCGGGCAAGTCAATTTAGGTATGAAGCGGCTGCCCGTGTCTGACACGGGCAAGTCAGGCAAGCGGTTAAGCTACAAATGCCATTTCTCTGAATTTATTTAGCTATTTCAGCATAACTTCGTCTCCTTTCTGCAAAGGTTTAATCTATTTTATCATTTTTAACAAAACCATTCACCTTTCACTACACTTTAATGAATAGCATATAAGTTTCAGCCATAGAATCCCATATACTCATTGCAGCATCCCATTGACTTATTTTCTAGATGAGACATGACTTATTTGAAGAAGCATCACTCTATTAACTTTTTATTCAACATTCTGACTAATTTCTTCATAAATTTCTTTATCTCAGATTTTTTGTTATGCATTTGCCAGTATGTAATCTCTAAGAATGAAATATATAATGGAATTTACAACTTTTATTATTTAAATGTAGAGGATTTACTTAATGCTTGTATCACTGATGTGCAGCCACCAAATTGTTCTACAGAGAAAGGAAATCATCTTCATTTCTGAAAACTTAATACTTACTGTATAATCTGTATGATTTGTAGAGAGTATATCATATAATTTCATATTCATGTGCCTATAACCATAGAGTAATCTTATAGAGGGCTCGCATCCAAGTGATATGCCTTTTTCACATAATTAGAATGCAACAACCAAATTGGTGCTGCATGTTGTTGCATCTGCCATCTTGCAATCGTAGCAGGCCTGAACCAGCAACTGTGCACAAACAATTTGAATTCTCTGGCAACTGGAACTGCTCTTTACTCAACTGTATGAGTAGAGGAGCTCTCTTATTGCATTCAGAACGAGTTATAGGAATGGCTGAAGCACCTTATTGTCAGAGATGCCAATTAATTTTGTTTTTGTGCACTAACTTTTGTGCATTTTCCCCAAAAAGGTTGCTATAGAGTCATTTAACTCATGAAAAATATTGCTTAAGTGGGTTGGATGCCATTTACACTAGCCGTCTCTCGTGCCTTCCGAATTTAGTGTGAAGAAATGAGGCTGTCGAGTTTTCCAAACAGAGGAGATGAGGAAAGGGCAGAGGTAAATGAGGGTAAGCAAAATAAGTCATAAGATGGCAATAAACCCTAACCCTTTGTAAAGTTCCCTCTCTTCTTACAAAGTTCTTTGGCAGAATCGTGGTGTTCTGTCAAGAAATGTTTAGCTTGGTGTAGAATCAAATTCGTTCCTTATTGTTTTTTCATTCATATAGTTTCTCCCCGCCGGTTTGCGAAGTATGATTCTAAATACCATATAAAGTCATTTCTCAGATGCTAGCTGCTACTCTTCTCCCATTTCCCAATCATAATTGCTTCCCAGCATATGTTGTTATTGCGGGTTCTCATCCTATAAACGGATAGATTTATAATCATTAATGATGTGTTTGATCAAATCTTTCAACTTTTAGAAATTCACCTCGAGAATGCATATTCATTAACTACTACTAGGAAACACTACAAGTTGAAATCCACCTACACAGTTGGTATCTGTTGCATCTCTTTGACCCAACTCCCACCGTTTACTCCACCTATCCTTATAGCCTGTTAACCCTACCTTGATTCTTTCTTCCTATTCACCCCTTTCACCCACTATTCATATCTCTTTGTACACAGTATGTGGAGAACTTCCTTTATCACTCCATACCTCTGTACAACTCTCTGACCATTCATTTTAACTATAAACCATTCTCTCTCTTGTCCTACCGCCCTTAGCTATATCTAGTTGAGCTACCGGATAGCAAAACGTGGAACTGCACTCGCCTTTGTTGAAAGCTGCCTCAGAATTGATGCCCAGCGGTGGTACATATGCAATTACCAGCCTACGCTTATTTTTGGGAAATTTATTATGTTCATCAATGACAAAGAGAAATACATTTATGTAGCACTAGCAATTTAGGATTTGTCTATTGGGGGGGGTTCAGGTGAGGCATGGAGTAAATGCAAAATAGCTTACATTCTAGGGGCAGGAAAATTTTGCTCAAATTGTTCTAAATATGGAAGAATTCATATTTACATTTATATATCTTGTACTACATTTCCAGTGGCATGTGTTATTGAAAATTTTTAATACTTACATTTTTGGTGGAGGCTGCAGTTATTCTGTTTAATTATATGATTTTTGTGGACATTAAGCTGCGAGATTCCTTGGGAGCATGTACTGGAGGTTTGGAAAAGGTTAGCTAACAAAGGCCAACATGAAAGATAACGATTTACTGCGCTGCTGCAATCCAAGTATGTGAATAAAGAACCATTTGAAATAATCTCCAAGATCATGGTCTCAGTACTTGGTTATAGTATTGATTTAACCATTAATTCTATTTGTGTATAGTTAATTTATTTATTTTCATCTTCACTGCAATTTGGCCTTCTAGCCAGGTGGCAGTGCTGGAGGGGAGCATAACATATTAAACATAGGATTGCCTGGAATTCGCCCAAGGACGGAAGAGAAAACCCTCCAAAAACCTCCTGTAGGCAATACATTACATAAGACACATACAGTACATAAGACACACACAATTAAGTACATACACAGAGTTACATAAAGATATATACATTTAGATTTAGCTTATCATAGAAGGTTAAATTTAGATAATGACATGGAAAAAATTATAATAATACAATACAAGGATAATATTGTTAGTGAATAAGCTAGCTTACATGGTAGATAGTCCATATAGTCATGTACATAATATTAAGTTATAATTCAAGATGTCTAATTCAACACACTATAAAGTTACATAACATTAAATTACAGCTTTAAACTATGGAAGATTAATGATTAAAAATAGATTTAAGCTTATTTTTAAAAATTTTTACATTTTCCGGCATTGGAATGAGAACTTCTCCAGGTAAAGGGTTCCATTCTCTAATACCCCTTTTAATGAATGAGTATTTTGCGATATCTGTTTTCTGTTCACGTTCTTTGATTTTTAATTCATGATTGCCTTGTCCTATATAGCTAGGGAGCTTAAACCTGGATTTCAGTTCGTCCCACCCCTCCGCGGAATTCCATGCTTTGTACATCCCGGCTAATGTAAATATTTTCCTTCTCGACTTTAATGATTCCCACTTCAAATGAGCTAGCATTTTACTTACACTTTCTGTTTTCTCGTGTTTGCCATTTACGTACCTAGCCGCCTTCCTTTGTACACCTTCGAGCTTCTTAATAAGTCCTGTTTCGTGAGGATCCCATACACTCATTGCGTATTCTATAATCAGCCTTACCAGTGATTTGAACGCTCTTCCCCACTCCGTTTTAGACTCCTCATTACAAAATGGAGATTAATGTAAGCCTTTGCGACTATGTTCTCGACGTGCTTTCCCCATTTAAGGTTCTCGGTTAGCTTGACACCTAGATATTTCCATTCAGTTACAGCAAAAATGTTTTTGTTGTTAAGGGAGTAGCAATGCTGTATTATAGACTTTCTCCTGGAGAACTTGATATGCTTACATTTACTAACATTAATTTCCATCTCGTTTACTTTAGTCCACTCGACTAATTGATTTAAGTCATCTTGTAGAAGTTCGCGATCCTGAGCCTCCGTTATACACCTACATAATATGCAGTCGTTGGCAAATAATTTGATTTCGGACTTAATATTCGTTGGGAGGTCATTCACATAAATAAGGAAGGAATAGCAATGGCCATAGAATGCTACCTTGCAGAATGCCTGAAGTAATATCTATCTCTTTAGAGAAAACATCTCCAATTCTAACTCTCTGTTTCCTCTTTTTTAAGAAATTTATGTCCAATCAGTAACCCGATGGTCAATATTTAAATTACAGATCTTTGCAATTAGTAATTCGTGAGGTACTTTATCGAATGCCTTTGCTAGGTCGATAACCACAGCATCGATTACTTCCCTGATATCCATGGTTTCTGAAATATCTTGTACTAGTCCTAGGAGCTGTGTTTCACATGAGAACCCCGATCTGAATCCGTAATGTCTCTTACTCAGCCAGTCGTTTTCTTTCCAAAATACACAAATGTGATCTGCTATAATTTTCTCCATTACTTTGCAAACCTGTGAGGTTAGGCTGATCGGTCTGTAGTTGTCTAACAATGATTTTAAGCTTCCTTTGTGAAATGGAATTATATTCGCTTTCGTCCAACTGTCAGGAATAGAATTGTTATTAAGTGTAGCAATGAAAAGTGTTCTTATATAAGGAACAATCGCATTATTTCCTAATTTTATTGCGTCACTGGGAATATCGTCTGGACCCTTCGATTTCCTATTTTTTAGTTTTTGAACCTTTCACAAAATAATTGAATTTGAAATTTCTAAATAATTTGGGCAACTATCCCCTGCAAGAATGTTAACCTCTCTCAATGGTTCGTCTACTCTCTGATGGCCTTTGTTAAAGACTTGTAAGAACCATTTATTGAATTCTTCCACTATGTCTTCATTTAGCGTTAGATTATCTCCTTCTGTAGAATGTAGAATTTATTGCATGCACATAATTCCTATCCCCTTTACGTCTGCGCAAGTACTTGTATAATTCATTAGGATTCCCTGAGTCGAGAGTATTTGTGACATATACTTCCTCCGCAAGTACTTTTTCCTTTGTCTGTTCTTTGACTAACTCCTTATACCTTTCCAATGAACCTAAGTCGCAATCTTTTCTTTTATGTGCAACCTTAACTTTATTTTTGAGCGAACTAATTTTTCTGGTGTAATACTCGAATATGGATTGTTTTTTATCTGCTTCTTGGGAACATATATATTAAAACCCCTGAAAATAATGTCCTTCAGTCTCTGCCACATCTCTTCAACCGAACTTCCTTTGCTTGCCCGCTCTGAATAGTTATGTTGTAGGTATTCCTAGAAGCCGTTGTTATCTGCTTTACCGTACTGAAAAATTTCAAAATTATTTGGGGCCGGCGTCCGTTTGGGAAAATCCCATTTCATAACAAGTTCTACTGCCTCATGGTCACTTATTCCCAGAATCGTGCTCGTGCCGATTACTGAGTCTAAAGGCTTTAAGAGAAAAACATCTAATGTAAATTCTATAGTATTAGGCCGGACTTAAAAGCAGTGGAAAGCCATAATGAGAATTAAAGAAGGCACTTCGTAGTTTCCACACTAAATGTTTTATTTAAAAACGACCGGTTTCGGCTAACGCCATCATCAGGTAAGGGAACAGAAAAGCAAGCACAAATATATATATCAAAGCAGTTTTGAGGGGAGGGTAAGGAGGAGGGAATGGTTATGAAAAGTGGACTCATTGGTGAGGTTATTTCAAGGATTTCCAATGCGTCCAGCTTCCTTCTCTTAGGCTGTCAGTGTAGGAGTTTTGCGGAAAAGGAGCTCTTGTGGCCACTCTCCAGGAGGTGGGCAGCGAAGGGCTGAGGAGTTGGGGTTTTGAAGGCAGTAGCTCTGCAGGTGCTCTTGCTCCCTTATCTTCAAGGGACGACCAGTCTGACCGCGGTAGGCCTCCGGACAATCATTGCACCTCAATTCATACACCCCACCAGAAGAAGGGTCCCTTTTGTCCTTAGGTTGTGATAAGGAGTGCCGCAAACATGAAGGGTTGTAAAATCCTGCTTTCAGTTTCTTGGGAAGGAGGTTGGCTAATTTATAAGAAATATTTCCTAGAAATGGGAGTTTAACCCATTTTGGTTTGGGATCATTGGAAAAGGGAAGGGAAGATGGAGGAGGTAGCAATTTTCTTAGTTTTCTTTTTCACTAACTTATCCACAAATTCACAAGAGTAGCCATTGTTCCGGGCTATAGTTTTTATAGTATTCAACTCTTTCGTAAAGGCTTGGGGGGAGAGAGGGACATTCACTAGTCGGTGGATTAAGGCATGGAAAGAAGCATGTTTATGGGAATGGTGATGAAAGGAATAGGAAGGAATCACATGGTCAGTGTAGGTGTTCTTCCTAAAGATTTCCAGCGAAGCTTGGCCATTGTTAAGGCGAATTGAAAGGTCTAAGAAATTTAGGACACCATCAGTTTCTAATTCAAACGTGAACTCAATCCTAGGGTTTAGAGAGTTGAGTAGGTTGACAAAAGAAGAAATTTGGCGGACAGTTGCATCCCAAACACAAAAGATGTCATCCACGTAACGCTTCCAAAAAAGTATGTTTCTCACTAACATATTCCCTGATGAAAACAGTTTTCCTTCCAAATGGTCCATGAATATCTCAGCCAGGAGGGGCGACAGTGGAGATCCTATGGCTAATCCTTCCTTTTGCTCGAAGAACAGATTATTAAATTGGAAATAGTTTTGTGACACACACAAATTGACTAAACGCATGAGTTCCTCCGATGTCTCATCAGTAGTACCACTTAGTCTGAGCATGGCGTTGAGTAATTTTAGAGTTTCACACACCGGAATAGAGGGGAATAAGCTAGAAACATCAATGGAGACTAAAACAGCACCTTTTGGGAAATGGAGAGAGTATGTATTTTTCTGTTCCCTTACCTGATGATGGCGTTAGCCGAAACCGGTCGTGTTTAAATAAAACATTTAGTGTGGAAACTACAAAGTGCCTTCTTTAATTCTCATTATGGCTTTCCACGAAGTCCGGCCTAATACTATAGATTTTTTAACCTATAGAAAATGTTTGGGCATTCATGATGCGGGATGCAAATGCCAGGCCCCATAATGTAGATGAGTTGTGGGATATGGTGGAGGAAATATGGGAAAGGATTCCTTTCACATTATGCTTTAATGGGGTTAACTCCAAGTCTCAGAGGCTTAGAAGAGAATGAAGGGGGATGGATCGATTAATAGTCAGATTTCAAAAATCCTCCAACCATCTTCTTGATACCAGCTTAATTCTTGGGTGCTGAAGTGCACATTGTTACTGAGTCTGAGAGAATTAGGAATGCATTTGAAACTTTTATGTTCACTATAAATTATGCTGAATAGCATAATTTATATTATTTTAATCTCCCTCTCCTATAGACATGAAAATTCAGTAGCGTTATGAGGAATGAGGGAGTTATGAGAAATAATCATATATGGGTAGGATAGAGATTGGCAGAGGCATAGTTTGACTCATACGATCGACCTGTTCCAGAAGAAGGAAGGGTTACAGGTTGACTTGTATTGTCGAAACGTGAGTTGAACCAATCAGTCCCATGATTAATTATACAGACCTGTTTTGTCAGCGACTTACACACTGGATTCAAGAGCAAATGTAAAATTTTGTAACTGTGGGCGCTGTTGTGATGATTATTGCGTTTTCTCTGCATATCCTTTGCCTCAGCGGATGAGTCAGTGGCAAGACCAGATGGATGAGCCGATTCAAGACTGGTTAGAGGGATACATTTTGAGTCCTACTGACTCATTTTAACCCACCAGATGAACCGAGTTCTCTTAGAGTCAAAGAGTCACTCAGACTCAAAACCAATCTGCCTACAATTGACTGTCCACTATACCGTGAGACTACACCCTCGCATAAAATATTTTCACTATCCAGTAATTCGAACCTGTATATTACGGAAACCCATCTATAACGGAAATTTCTGTGGTGCCATGTGATTCCACTCTAGTTTTCTCCACATCTCAGTATATATTCTGATGACAGCTTGGTTAGAATTTGTTGGGTGAAAAAGGCTCTGGACATAATATGAAGTGGTCCTCAGGAAGTCAGTCATAGTAAATTCATATCTTTTATTTAAACTGAGTATATAAAGATATCAGTTTTATCAGACTTAGATAGGAATTAAAATGCATTTAACCACTCATTCTATAAATATGATATCTGTGAAAAAGAGAAGTTGAATATAAACACAATACACACGGCATGTACACAATATACACGGCAAGTGAAGGCATGAAAGATTTAAGAAGAGGAAACAGCTTCATGACAGTACTTTACTAAACCACACGTTAAATACATAGCATGACCCAGGTTTCGTAGCCAATCTACATCATCAGGTTATGAAACCATTTTGTGTGAAGGAATACCACGAATATTAATTCTGAGTCTGTTTAAGAAGAGGTGTTTGAATGAGGATTAATTTGAATAAATCAGCATGGAATTGATACTTGTAATGCCGTTTGTGGTGGAATATTTCACTGGTGGATAAAAAATATGATGGTATAGTTGACATAAGTATTGGTTAGTATGAGTAGGACATAGGGTTTTGGATAGGGTGTATTTTAATGACATTTGTCCATGGCTATTTGGATCATGAACTTTTGCTTTTATGGATAAAATCCTAGGCATAAAAGCATTGTGCTCCAGAGTAATACTCATTGGTCATATAACTTTTTAAGTTTCCATAGAGATAGATATTATTAAAGTTGTTACTGCACTAAAAATATTGTGAATATCATTGCGTTGTTTATTACTGCTTTGGAACTTTGACTGGCTGTGGGGTGAGGAAATCACAGTAATTTATAGAAATATTGTGAATGTGTGCCTATTTTTGCTATTCCTAAAATCTATTGCCATTTTTATTGTGTTTGAATATTCCCGGTTTGAACTGGCTCTGTCACTGTAGTCAAGTTGTCGGAGGAAGAGCAATTTCAGTTAGTACAGGTGTTCACCACATTCAGATGCCAAGGACCTTTGCAATAATATAATATATTTATTTGCCCAAAGATCAAAGTAAAAATGCCTGAAGAAGCAAGTACAAGATATAAGGCATGTCAAAAAATGTTACAAATGAAAATACAAAACTTACAGGGATTGAGTGCGAGCACAAGATACTCAATAAGATATTGTTTCTGCCAGTGTACATTTTATTTTTAAAATTTCATGATCAAATAAAATCAATGTGAAATCTTTTCTTCAAATGATTTTCATGCAATGTTGCTACTGATGCCATTAATGAGATATTCTAATGTTAAACATAGTGTTGATGAATGCTGCACACCCATTTGTAATAATTTTGACTGTAGTATATAAGAAAATGAAGGTCTCCAATACTCTCTGGTTAGAGATTTGATTCAAACTATTACCAAAAAAAACTTATTTCTAAGAAAAATCATAATATTCAGGTGTATGTGTTACTACGAGGGTGAGTCAATAAATAAATAGCAAACGTCAGTTTACCTTATACCATGTTTAAATTCCGTGCGCATATTTTGCCAGCAGATAGCAGCATATGTATGCTTGTTGCAGAGGAAACGTGAGATTTCGCGATGAGTCAGTCTGTCAGTGGCAGCCAGTGCAAGATGGCGGGTGTGTTGAATGAGTGTACACGTGAGGAACAGCGCGCGGTTGTTCGTTTCTTGTGGGCAAAAGGATTGTCCACAGAAGAAGTGCATTGGGAAATGCGTCCCGTGTATGGTGACAACTGTTTATCACGGAAAGCTGTCTACAATTGGATCCAGATGTTAAACAAGGGAAGGGAAAACATCAGAGATCGGGAGCGTCCTGGTCGTCCTGCGGAGGTGTCAACTGAAGCCACAGTGCAGCGTGTGGAACAAATCATTCGGAATGACCGGCGTGTGACAATCGATGACGTAGCGCGGGCTGTAGGCTGTTCACATGGAACTGCTTACAACATTATGCATGAGCAGTTGAAGTTCCGTAAAGTTTGTGCACGGTGGGTGCCCCGCCAATTGTCTGAGGAACAAAAAATGAACAGAATGGGTCTGTCTTTGCAGCACCTCAATCGGTACACGGAGGAAGGAGAGGACTTCATGGCACGAATTGTTACAGGGGACGAGTCTTCGGTTCACCACTTTCAGCCGGAATCCAAACGATCTTCCATGGAATGGAAACATTCCTCCTCCCCAGCAAAAAAAAAGTTCCATCCATTCCATCCATCCGATTCCATCAGCCCGCAAAGTTATGCTCACCGTGTTTTGGGACATGCAAGGCGTCATACTGACGAAATTCCAGCCTCACGGTGAGACCGTGAATGCTGCGTCATACTGCACCACTCTGCAGGAACTCCGACAGGCCATTCGCCGCAAATGACCTGGACTTCTGACAAAGGGAGTGATTCTTCTGGATGACAATTCCCACCCTCACACAGCAAGAAAAACGCAGGAGCTGTTACGAACTTTTCATTGGGAACGCTTGGAACATCCACCGTACACTCCTGACTTAGCCCCCAGTGATTTTCATTTGTTCGGGCCCCTAAAAAATCATTTGGGTGGCCAACGTTTTGATGATGTTGATGCCGTAGTCCAAGAGGTTACTCGTTGGCTACATCAGCAACCAAAAGACTTCTTTGCTGCCGGCTATGGAGGACTTGTAAAGAGATGGGACAAGTGTCTGAATGTACAGGGAGAATATGTTGAGAAGTGAAGTAAATTTCAGAAAGTTACTTTGATTATTATTGCCTATATCCAGTTTTGCGACTTACTTATTGACTTACCCTCATATATGTATTAATTTCTATATGACAATCATGAATTTGTAGTCAGCTGTTAATATTTTGTTCACCTTTTGCAGATAATATACTGACTGATACTCTCAAACGTCGGTCATGGGATAGTCCAAAAATGCCATTAAGTAGTGAACCTAAGAAAGAGGAAGCTGAGAAGAAATCTAATGATAAAAGCTCTAACAAGAAGGAAGAAACAAAATCGAATTCAAGGACAGAAGACACACCAAAGAAAGAAGATGAGAAGGAAATCTCAAAATTTGCCAGAAAATTCAAAAACTTTCGTAGAGGTAGGTTTGAGTAGGTTATTACTCGCCCATTTATTGTGTAAATTGATTCACTGGGTAGGAGGTGATTGTTTAAATATTGTAGGATGTCATAATGGTTTCAAGACTATGTAGTACTCTTAAACCTCTTTGTATCAAGTTTGTGGGGCCTGTGGACACTTTGCTGTAAGGGGAGGTTCTTTGTTAAGAATTTTTTTATAGGATGCCATATTTTAACGCAATGATGAAATTTTTACATTTTATACTAACATTGATGAGGACTAGAAAGCAACCTGGGCCTCTGAACAGCCAAGTAGGTAATGTGTTTGTTCACTTTTGGTGGTTGTCCCAGCTTCAGTTCCCAGTGAGTGTCCACAGAAATGCTTATGACCTCAGCTGTTGTAGCACATTCATAAGTGAACCTCCTAAAAAGAGGCAATTCCTTTTAGATAAATTGAAGAGGGATATTTTATTAGGCATTTTGTTTAATGCTTTTAGATAGTTAAAAATATTTTTCCAATATTATTTTTTTGATTAGGATCATTTTAATTTTTGTTTTTCTTAAGATTAGGTTTCAAAGACCATGATGTGTAGTTGCCTGAAAATTCTTTATGTAGTCACATGAGAAGTGTGTATTTAGTATTTTTGCTCAAAATTACATTATTGTTTCTCTTATAATCTTTATTCTTCACTTGAGATTTTTCATCTGTATTATTCAGATCTCCTAATTTTAATTTTCTTCTTCTTTTTATTATTTCCTCTAAAAGCTTGATATTAATTCAGTATAACAAAAGTATTCATTGAAATACACAATTTTAGGCCCATTTATTCTATAGACGTTATTATGGGATCTTATCTGTAAGGAAAAGGACATGGCTATGATAAGACATTTAACCCTGATAAGAGCTCCAAAGAGCTGTTGTTTGGGAGCAGACTAACCATTGAGAAATCCAAACCAGCAGGGTTAGGGTTCTCCGTGATTGTGCCTTGCAAGTATTGTTCTCAATATGTTGTTGTGGCGACGACATGTGGGAAAAATAATCGGCACTCCTACTTCAAGTTTGGAGCTTCTTTTATTCTACTTAAGGGTGAACAGAACTTACAGTTGGCTGGTAGCGCAGGCCAGTAGTGCAGTGATGCAGATGTTCTTCATTGGGTGTGTTTCAAGGCGGTGCACACAGGAAGTGGAGCGATGGACTGCTGGACTCTAACGGGGAGAGGAGTGTCTTCTGCAGTCTGCGAGGACCTTATGAGAGGACTAAGGATTGGCCTTCTGCAGTGTGTGAGGGCCGTATGAGTCAGCCAGAGGGATAGGGAGGTATTCTCACCTCAAAAATGCACTTCCTTATATTCCAACTTTTTGGGGTGGAAGGGTGGTGGTGAGGGTGGCTTGGGGCACATCTTTGCACCAGGTGCACTCCTGTGGGTCAAACCCTCTAATTGAGGTTTATTCCTCAAACCCTCAAACCCATTCACTCCTGCCGGCCTGACCTTTGCCCTGAATGTTTCCAACCCAATTGTACCCTTCCACTCCTTCCAGCTGGGCTTCTGCCCTTCTTTTGGCCCAACGCCACCGATTTTCTTGGAAATGCCATTAAAGGCATTTCTGTGAAACCTCATTCCAACAATATATTTCGGCAACTATGTTACCATCTTTGGGTTAGTCTGCTTGCACACAACAGCTTTTTGGAGCTCTTCTCAAACTCGAATAAAATCTCATGTAATAAGAGATCACATAATAGGGGTTATAATGGCATGAGTTATAAAATAAACTTGTGCCACCACCATATCTTGAAGAAAGGGTCTAGAAAACATTGTTTACTAAATTATTATTTAATATTACCCACTTAACTTAATTACCACTGCTGCCCACTTGGCTACTGTGGATTCCATTATATGAGTTCATAAAAATTATCTTTAAACCAATTGCCATAAGTGAAATATATGCTAGTGTTGTATAATATAAATATATAAGGTTTCTATTAGAGATGGGACAAATAGCAGATTTCTTGAATTCAAATATAACTCTTACTTTCAATATTCGAATACTAGACTATTAGTGGTGGAACTGGAAATAAGTTCCAATAATGTCAAGGTAATAACAAATTTACAGAAAAGATGAAACTTGGCAATAACCTCAAACTCAACAGAATGAAGTATGGTATTACTATAACAAGGTAAACATTCATTGTGTAGTAGACAATTTGGTAAGGATCTAACTCAATAGTAGGTAGACCTTGAATGAGTTCTTAGAAGTGCTTACGTAAAATTCATTGGCTGATTGCATAGACAGTCAAGATTTGGAAGAAAAGACAACTTGTGTTACTTATAAATTAATGATCAAATATATAGTAGGTCATAAAATTCATATTCTTAACAAGCTCGTATTGAGCACCAACCATTGACCATGTTTACAAAATTTCTTCCATTTTCCATTATGACGAGTTTTGCCACATTATTTCTGGTGAAAAGATGCAGTTTTGTTGGAATTTATTGAAAATTTCTCATGTCACCATAAATGAAACAATGAAACCCGTCATTGTACAGGCATGAGTGAAATTAACTCAAAAATTGCAGGGTAATATAAGATAAGGGTTACTCATAAAAACTCCTTCAGCAGAACATGTTGCAACACTGTAAAGAGTTCTCCTTCTGGTAACGGTATTTCTTGCTGTGAAGGGTGTGTGAGATTCCATTTAAAGGAATGGTAGTATCGACTCCATAGCTGACACCCATTTAGAAGGACTGACCTAATTTAAAGAAAGACATTGATGGAAACGTTGCATATATGCATTGGCAGCTCTAATGTATGAGTTATGGACAGTGCAGATTGAATGAATTTGCAATTTAGAATCGTCAAACAAGTCAAATACATCTTTTACCACAAAATCAACATTATGGACCTCCGATTCGCTAAAGGAAAGAGAACAGGTGCATAGGGCTATCAATTTACTTTCCTACTGTCACCAACATTATCACAAATTTGCCCGATATATAATCTCAGAAAACTGTTCCAAAAAGGGATAGCAAACCTTATCATGGGTATTTCACATGGATCTTTAGTAATAATATTACTATTAAAATTAACCATTGCAATGTTGCGTAAGAGGGTTTAGGTATTGAAAGTAATGAAACAGGAAGTTAACGACTTCCTTAATATTATTCATGATTATTTTATTATTCGGTGCTGATAACGTTTTGTAGACTTTCAGGGTGTTTCTCTTAACCCTTTCACACTCACAGATATTTCCATTTTCACTCCCAGAAAGCTCACGCCTGATTTTTGAAGATTTCAGTTATTTTAAAAAATATTTTTTGCAAGTCTACCTCTTGACATATGATTCCGAAATTTTGCATATGCATTCAAAATATATTGCTATATAAATGAAAATAAATTTTTAAAAGTGATATTTATTGTTTTATCGAAAGTGATTGAACAAATTTTTTTTTCGAGTAAAAAAATAATTTTCAAAGTTATATAACTGCACAATCTACAAGGTTGTCACTATTTTGCATATAAATAGTAAAAGAGGATATATTTTAGTCTCTTGTACTCGAATATGACCTAAAAATTTCAATTTATTCATAAGATATAAAGCTCAATTTGAAAAGGGACATTTCATCGTGTCGCACTTGTACTCGGCTAAACACTCCCCATGCAATCCTTTATTGCATCTAATGCATACAGTTCAGGATCTTTTTCTGTTATATTTAGTACTAAAACATAATAATAGGAACACAGGAATATCAATTTCTAAGTAAATGTGTGGTATGAAATCCCTAAGCATGCTCTACGCTTTTGAGAAATGATTTTGATTCGTATGATAAGCATCAGAATTAAAAATCAATCGCACTTTACAAATTCTACTATCTATGCAGTTCTAAATAATTTGGAAAAAATTAAGTAAGATTGATTTCTCTGAATGCATTAGGAGGACAAATATGAGTTGTTTCCGTCAATGAAATAAAAATTTTAATGTTCTAAAGTTCCAGTAAACAATAGAGCTAATGAGGTATTGTCACATTGCTCATTGAATTCTGATGACAGTGGCTATAANGTAGAATAGTAAATCGAGAGTTACAAATTACTATATTCTTGAAGTAGATAAGGAGAGGAAACGCTTATATCTAAGTTCTGTCACGTAATAGGAAGTAATTTAGTAAATAGGAAGTAAAGTGCACCAAAGAAGTAAACTTCAGGCAAGGAAAAGGCATTTATTATTAAATTTTATCATATTCGCCGGAATTTGTGGAACAAAGTTGCAAGAGAGACTAGAATATTCTTTCTTCATTCCATAGCATTTATGATTTTTAGTTATAGCCTCGAAAAGAATTTAACGCACACATAAAATTCGGTGAGGAGATTTAAACAACACATATTCATTGAAAACTTCTTTCCGCTCACATTCCCAGGAATTACCGCAGAACATATTATGCTCCCTTTGCTTAATATTTCACTCTAGAGTCGATTGATTTTTCTTTAAGAGAAGTTGCTAAGGAGTAAATAGCGGTGCATCAGGAGGAACTTGGATCACCTGCATCCAAACTCATTTCTGAAAGAATGAATTTATTACTTTGAATNTGCTAACTTCTCTGATATTTTCCTAATTATTCATCATATTCTCAAAAATAAAGGATACAACGTCAATTCTTTGATTATACTTCGAGAATTTTCTTCTGATGCATCAATTGATTCCTAGGATCTCCGAATTTGTATACACTGGCGATGTCCAATATTTTAAAGCAACCTTCTTTTAATTCCACTAACAATTTCTGACAATCAACTATGGCAGTACCTAAATCATCTTATCAGCAATTAATTTTAGAATTAGGTTTGGTGGTGTTTGTAAACTGATAGAAATCTCTAACCGTAGTATCACTTTATATGGAAGACTATGGATTGTTCTAAATCTTACCAAACTTTAGGGGTATAAGATATCTGTAATCGACATAGAATCTTCAAGTTACTGAGGTAGTGAATGATTGGAGTGTTAAAAATTATGTAATTGCGTTTAAAATGCGTATTTTAGTGACATTATAATAGTTAATTTATTCGATCGGGCAAGATCATCTTCAAAATTCAATTTATCTAACTTTGTCAATGTTCCAAGTTAAACAATTAACAACTTAAATATGGTAGTCACGCTTTTATTTTTACCATACAAAACAGTGAGTTTCTCAACCATCCTAAATTGGACTCCTTGGAAAAATCCTGAAAGGATATCTACCTCAAAAATAAAGACATGGATATCTTCATTCCGTTAGGGAATACCCACGGCAGAAGGATAAGTCCCTAATGTCCCTGGGCTCCTGAAAGAGGGTGCCCATGAGACGGAGCCGTGTCCTGGCAATAGCCGAGCATTTACTCTGTCAGAAGATGTAGATTCCTCTTTTTGGTTACACCATCTGCAGCTTGGAGAATCGGTAATTACCATGTTGAAGAGATGTTCGTTTATAACGTGACATAAGAGAGCACCTCACCTCATGACGATTCTAAATTGCGAATTTATTCAATCTGCACCGTCTATAACTCATGCATTTTGAGCTGCCATTGCGTATACGCAACGTTTCCATCAATGTCTTTTTTAAAATTAGGTCCGTCCTTCTAAATGGGTGTCCGCTACAGGAGCTGCTCGCAATGCTCCTACCATTTCTTTAAACCGAATTTCTTTACCATTATCTTTGACATAGCCTCCTTACAGTGTTGCAACATGTTCCACTGAAGGAGTTTTTAAGAGTATCCCGAATCTTATGTTACCCGCAATTTTTGAGTTTTTTTTTGCTTATGACTGTACTGCGAATAGCATAACCTTCTGCAAAATTTCTTTAAACTCTCATCAATGGCAAGACTTTGCTGTGGGCCATACATCATTGAATATTTCCAGTTCACATATTCAATCACGGGAGAAATATTTTGGTCTATATACACTAAATACACGGTCTCCGGAAAAATCAGTAGAATATTGGCAAAAATCATCAGTGGCTACGTATAGGAGACAGGCAGTGGCGCTGGGCTTTTTGTCTTCTTTCTTCTCTTTGGTTGATACGGCCCTTTGATCGGCCACATTTATGTCCCATATTTTGTGGCAGTTTTCAAGGAGTGTCTCTCTAAGATCAGCCAACCAAATCTGCAATAGCAGAGCATTCACTAGCAGAAAATCACAGAATAAACTTTGATGATACCAAAGTATTATGCAAAGGCAATGGATATTGGGACAGGCTAGTGAAAGAAGCCATTGAAATTCGACTCAACCGTCAAAACGTCAATCGAGACGAAGGACTCCTCCTAAGTCAAACTTGGAACGGAACACTCCGCAAGATCCAAGCGGAGAGCAGGAGAACCCTTTCGACCAATAAGGACGAAACAATAACCAACCTATCAGAAAAGTGAAAGGGACAACGCAACATACTATATATACCGGACCCCGAAGGATGTTCTCACATCCTGAAGATGGCTGCTGATTCTGAGCTGATTCTATTGTGCGTCACGCACAATATAATTATTCATTTTCTCGTACGGGCTACTTTTTTTACAATTAAAAACTTCCAAAAAAAAGTGAAATTTCATGGATAAAGACAGTTTGATGTCTGGGTGCCACAACAGAAACTAAATCCAGCTATGCTGGAGCGAAAAGAGTTGAGTCCTGAAGATGGCTGCTGAGATAGGAGCCGAAATGTTGATCACTACAATTGCCCTGACCCAGATGGAAACCCAAGAGAGATTCCTGCAAACAATAACTATGTTTATAACAGGACCGGCAAATCACCTTAAGGTTAAATAAGGCAGACTGGTGAATTGCCGGCACTTTATCCCAATGGGTTAATATGTGCACCGTGAAATTCCACAAAGTGGTTCATCATATCAATATTTTTATACAGTTGGACTCAAGGAGGTTGATGCCATTTTATTTGTTTTGGCACTTTTATGAATGTTTGGCTGAATTGCAAACAAATGAAAATAGTTTCACTGCTTTCATCAAAAGCTAAGTATTCGTAAAAATCAACTGGTTAAATGAACTCTTTGCACGTTGCTGGGACTTAGTTGTCTTGAGAATACAGAAAGTGGGATTTGAGACAGGTCTAGAGGAATAACTGGTTAAATGAACTCTTTGCACGTTGCTGGGACTTAGTTGTCTTGAGAATACAGAAAGTGGGATTTGAGACAGGTCTAGAGGAATAAAGTTCCTGAGAATTATTTTGGCAGAGGGGAACAGAATGAATATACACAAATATAATGCATAAAACTAGAGCTTATCTCCTCTAATTTGCTGAACAAAATATCTTCTAATGTAAGCATAAACACAAATTAGGCTTAGGCTTCCATTTGTGAAAATGAGTAAAATTATAATACTTAATAATAATAAAAGCAACAAAGAAAAGTATAAAAATCATTGATATTATTTTCAATAACCTTTTTGATTTAATTATAACTTTAACTCCAAACAGTCGCCATACATTTCTTATAATTATAATCAATATTCCATTAATATAGCTTTTATCACACCCATTTTCATAACATATGGTAGGTGATGCAAATGTTAAAGAACAGCTTCAATTGCAAGCTTACTGTAAGCATAATTTTAATAAAAAACTCATATTAACAAAAAAAATCAGAATAATGATGATTTTTAGAATATCTGAAAAAACCATTAGATAATTATCTCTACATTGTCTAATTTGAATTACATAATACAATTGAAAATCACCACATAAACTGTAATTGAATACAAACCAGCAATGCTTGATGGGCATATCTGTGCTCAAGATCTTCTATTTTCTTTTGATCTTCCATCAATTCTTGCTCTAAACATTGCTTATTCTTTTCCTCCTTCAAGAGCTGTTTCTTAAGTTTTTCCATCTGCCTTCTAGATGACTGTAAACTGTGTTCCAATTCCAGTACTCTACAAGAAGAAGAAGAAATGTAGAAAATGAAATAAATGGTTGACTTGATAGACTCTGTAACCATTCACACAGCTATGCTGCAGCACACTGTGAGCTAAAGAGAGCCTCTAGAAAGCAATTAAAACTAATGCATACATTTGAAACATCTCAATTCAGCAAGAAAACGAAAATAAATAGCCAAATAAGGAGAAAATAAGCTTTTGAGTGGCACTACAGATACCTACTTTTTTGCACTGTCTCCAGCTAACTGCTTAATATTTTCAATATCCTTTAACCGCTGTTCGTACTTTACAGTTAACCTTTTGTACTTCTCAATCTCTTTCTTATAATTCATCTCATCTTCTTTGGAAGCTGATCTCAAAGAACCTTTAGTGGCTTGAGCATAATTTTTCTCAGTCTGAGCCAATTTCACCTTTGCCATGTAGTATTCTTCCTCTAGTTTGTGAATTTTTTTTTCAAAACGATGCTTAGCAGATGCTCTTGTCTCACTGTTTTTTATCATATCACCAATAAATTGTTCCTAAATGTACAGAAAGAACATAAAATAGATTTACATTACTAGATTTACAAAACAATTGAGTTAATATTCGTCTATGCAGCCACCATTTTCATAAAACTGTATGACTTCAAGATAGAAAGTAGAAGAACAATATTTAAAGGAAGGCCCAAGAAATTCTAGTTAAACTTATATTACAATGCTAGGCAAGCAAAACCCAATACTGAATGGGAATTCTCACTTTAGGATAGGCTATTGATGAAACTGAAATCTAAGGTTTTCTATAACAACTTATTTATTAAATTAATCACAGCAAAAGTTATTCTTGATAGTAATTGGTAGAGAATTAATGCAAGATTATCTGTAATTCATTTAATAACGAATATTAATTACGAATATTCAATGGAGTATATCCCTTCAATTTACCTTTTTACATCTCTAGATCTGCCTCTGATTTTTCAATATCAACATGTCTATTGAGATTTAAGTATTTGCAATCACACAATACACTATCGATAATAGTACATTAAAAACACAAAAGTTTAGCTTCTCATAGATACCAATCAGTAAGATGTTTCTTCCAGGGATTCTCTACATAAAAACAATTATTTCATTTCATTATATTAAATCATGATAACATTGCATTGCTAGAGCATTCTTGGTGAGCTCCACACAAAAAAATAAGAGATTGCCAGGGTATATAAAACAATGTATATTGTGGGATATCAATAAACCACTTTCCATTCATTTAATGAAAGAGTTACCAGTATTTTTCATTCACACAATCATAACTTTGCTCAGCTGTCTAAAGGTGGATTTCCACTTGAGAGTTTTCACGTAACACTCAAGAGTCACTCTCAGGTGGTGATCCACTTGAGAGCTGATTTAGGCTAGAAATACTCGCAAGAGCATGTGGCGAGCGGCTTGCCGAGATCGCTCTCGAGAGATCTTTCCAATCCCTGTCCACTGCATGAATTCCTGAGAGCAGTCAAGATGTCGTCTCAATTAAGAAAGATCGCAGTGGCTGTAGTCATTCTAACTTATTCTAAATGAAGAAAAATATCAGAAAGAAAAGCATCTGCGGTAAGTCGTGGATTGAAAGAAGGAGTGTTTCCAGAACTGACCAAGCTTTAATCAGAAATTAAAAATGCGCAGCAGTTAAGAAATTTTTGTGGGCTGATGAGAAGTGAAGTCGAGCTTATTGTAGAATTGGTGGGACCTATAATTTTTAACTGATATGAGAAAAGCAATATCAGTGCGTGAATAAGTGTTGGTTAAACTGAGATTTTTGCATCAGCAAGTACTCGTAATTACAATGCAGCCTTGTAATGTTTCTTCTCAAAGCTAAATTCTATTCACCACCTTATCTGCTATAATATGAAAAAAAAATTGAGATGATTCTTATGACAGTCTTCAGTGTGTTTTTCGCGTAACAGCATATCATACAACAAATTTGCTTTGGAAACATCGATGTCAATGATTAATTTATTAACCAGATAGATAACAAGAATTATTTAGCAAAAAATTAATGAAGCAGCTAAGAATGTTCTTGAATGTAACATTAAAATTGTTAAAAGATTCATGAGAAGGAATAAAATTTGTAAAAGAAAAAGACATCAAAAATCGCCAAGAAGGAATTGAACCAGAAATCTTGGGAATCATCACCACAGATGCTAAAACACTACAACATGGCTACTAGTATCTTACATATATGATGTGTTAGTTGTTATTCAAAGTTCAAATTGGTGCATTTTAGGGTGATTCTTAAACTCATTTTATAAAGAAATAGAAGAAAAGTGTTAAACGCTAAGAAAGACTTTAATATATTGGTCCTTCTTTTTGCTAAAGAACTTAATCTAAAGTTGATTGTTAAGATCTGTTATACGCAGTGGTAGAGGTTCACTTGCTACTTTGATTCTTTAACTTCAATACTCCGCAATAGCATTCTGCGTTGAACATTTGTCATTGTAATCTCAAAAATGATGAATTTGTCATTGTAATCTCAAAAATGATGAATCGTGCTTTTCCTTCAGTAAATAGTGGTCCTTCTGTCTCATTAATTTTGTTAACTATACTTGATTCACCATCATGAAGACACCATTTAAAATGCATTGGCCCATGTATTTTAAACGGGAGATGTTCGGGCGCTGTTGCGACATTTGCGTAAAAATGTAAAGTAAGTCAAATTGTTTGAATTATTTTCTTTATTGAATGGAATTGCTGCCGGATTATACTGCGTGTTTAACTTACGGATCTATACTACCATAATTGCATAAAAAACGAAAATGTTACATTTCAAAGAAATTCTGGATATTTTTCCCGTTCTGTTTCTAAGCGTGCCTTGAGTTCCCTACTTTAAGGAACACGGAATTTTTAACATCCAACTGTGCCTCAAATTATTTTCTTTCCGATAGCATTATTTATTTTGCAGACAAACGTTTTTGAGGCATGTATTTAACAGAAATCGTAGGGGAAGTCGAGAATTTTTCGTAAAATGCATTGAAGAAAGGACATGCTGGCTATCTTCCGTCTTATTTGCTTTGGAAAAAACTTCCAGC
>KZ309171.1:72619-173406 GCA_000376725.2 Ladona fulva | reverse complement strand
AGCTGAATTCTTTTGAGATGTGGTGTTATAGACGCATGCTCAAAATAAAATGGATTGACAGAATCACAAATGAAGAGGTTATGGAAAGAGTAGGCAAAAAGAAAAGCTTGTGGAAATCAATTGTTAAAAGAAGGGTTAAACTTATAGGCCACCTAATAAGGCATGAAGGACTTCTGAAGATGGTAATAGAAGGGCATGTTGAGGGGAAAAGACCTAGAGGAAGACCACGCATGAGGTATATGGACCAGATTATGAAGGATGTGGGGTGTAAATCATACGAAGAAATGAAAAGGAAAGTAGAAAGACGTAGAGAATGGAGTTCTGCATCAAGTCATGTTGCTGCAAATCAATCTTCGGATTGACCACTTGAGGAGGAGGAAAGACTAAATTAATCTACATCTAAATTCATTCCCTTGAATCCGCCCGTTGGCGTGAGCCTTGGGGTTTAAAGCAACGCCGAGTAATCAACCTAGGCTCTTTTGCTTCTAACAACCTCAAGAACATACTATGATCAATATAGTTAATGGAATATTATATCAGCTAACAACCAAAAGAAATATTTTACCATTGCACTCCAGGAAGCAACTAGTAACGACATTTACTTTTTCTCACTTGGGTTATTGTGCTTTTGATTTCGGGAAATTTCCAATGGATTGGTCGATAAGCTTCAGCGGTTACAGAACTCTTGTGTACGTTTGATTTTTAGTCTTCGTCGAAATGTACGCATCGCTCCATTTAGAGAAAAATTCCGATGGTTAACCATTTTTTTTTCTCTGTTTAAAAATGAGGGACCAAGATACCTACTCGAACTATTTTTATCTCCTCCCTCGACTAAATCTAGCAGATTAGAAGTAGCCTCACAAATCTATATTTTTCATCTCATTAAACAACAATATGAATATTGTTGCTTTAAGAGATGTCTATGAGTACACAAAACTTTTAACTTTATTTTTATCCCACAAAAATAATTAAATTAAAGCAACCTTTACAAGACAGAAAAGGAAATAGTTGGAAACTTCTGATTCATTATTTTACTCACTTTACAAATGAAAGTATTTTTCTCGCTGGTAGGGATTTCGCGATTATTTCTCACACATATGTAAGCACTGACGCTCTTATCCTTGTACTCACCGAGAAATTCTAGATCTCAACTTGTGTTCACAGCATCTGCACGGCATATAGTATTAACAAGTAAACTATCCTAACAGTCAGTCATTATTTGAAAAATATCTTCCATGCAATGATCTTCATGAGGAAGAGGTGAGCAAGATAAAAATGAATGAATAACAGAAGATAAATCAGACAAGTTTCAGTGTAAAACTCGAGATGAAAATCTTAAATAGGAAGAAATGAGAAATGGGTTGTTGCGATGGGGTTCGTTGATAAATCACCTTACGTGGTAGGAAGTTCAGTTTCTTTCTTTTCCTCCATGTACCCAAATCTCAGAATAAATATCTTCCCTGGTAGTTACATCATGCTTAAAATCGCAGCAACAATTCAATTTTCATAGCTAATATTATACCGAATAAGTCCTGAAAAGTTCAAAGTTACAAATCTAACATAAAACATAAAATAGGATAGTACCATTCGTTAAGTAAGGGCAAAAAATTAAGACCAATGGAAAACAAAGCGCTGAAAGCCCAATAGGAGAGAGAGCGTGCTTAAGCAATGTGATTTGAAAGAAAAGAAATTATTTCGAGGAGTGATGAGGTTAGTTTTGATTGGCAATAATAGTCCAGAGTTACGCGATACACGAGACCAATAAAAATCTCGTATGTCATATTCTCATAAGTAAGTTTTAAATTTTGGCTATAAATGGATCAATTTTGCTGAATTAAGACCAAATATTAAATTCGACGGAGCGGCGATTTACTTTGTAGTATTCCATGACAGGTTGTTGAAAAAATCACCACTTTTCAAGGGAAACTGGTAAATTTAATCTCAAATAACTTTGCACAATACTACATAACTACAACAGACACACGACATGTTTCAACGCATAAGCGTCATTTTCAAGTTTCACAGTATTGTGCAAAGTTATTTGAGATTAAATTTACCAGTTTCCCTTGAAAAGTGGTGATTTTTTCAACAACCTGTCTTAAGACCAAATAACAACAAAAACGCTATTTTAAATCGTATTTAATAAACATTTTAGCTTTATATTGATATGAATACAAAATATGTTTTTAATGAGCTACGTACAACGAAATTTTACATAGCTCATTGATGGATTCGTAAAATCAAACAAAATCGCCAAAGGACACAGATTCTTCGTGTTTTCGCGCAGAATTTCCTCGTAGCAATCTAATAATTGTTTTATTCCTAGCTTTGAGGATATGAACGACATTCATTTGAGTGATTTTTAATATTTTCAAGCCTTTTCTAATTGAGTCGTGAGTTTCTGCCAAACTTGAAATTGCCAAAATGGAAGGCCAAATTAGATATAATTTATTGAAATTACCACGTGCTTTTCTCATGAAATCGGAACTGAAATGTCGGATTCTTGCGTAACCTCTGCCTTCACGTATCTCTATGAGCATATCGACTGTCAGCCCCAAACTATGCAAATCAGAAACCTCGTTTGCATAATCACCTGAGACATCTAAATCTAAATTTTTGACAAGGTTTTCAACTTCTTCTATCACATGAGCAGCAGGATCACTTTCTGGCGTTATTTATTTCTAAACCAAGAATGAATCAAGTTTCATTCAGACGCAATTCGAGGTTTTTCGAGAAAAATGGAGAACCACGTAATATAGAGTTAAGAAAGTCGGGTTAGAGTAAGTAGATTAATGCATTCAATTTTAAATAACACCACAAATTGCTTCAAGAACACGAAGATATGACGTAAAATCGAAATTTTACGACCAGTAACAAGTAATACCGGAAGAGATATAATTAGGAATTAAATTAGAAGAAAAAATGTAAAGTAAAATGAGTTATTGACCGAGAAACGAGATACGGGGATGGGATGAACGTACATCAGGAGTGGGTTAATCAAAATAGAATAGAATACAACCTTATTGAAGGCGATACTCAGAATATTTATTGATTTACTGTCTCCTCTTATACCTAACTCTTTATCAATTTAGCTTCAAATTTAAGGATGTAGGAAAATGAAACGATAAGGAGATGAAGAATTTAGTGTGTGCTGAAAAACTCCTAGGTCAAATATGAAATTCCCACTATAGGAAAACACCGATATAAAACATGCAAAACTAATGATAGTACTATCTAAATTTTTAACTTGAAAGATTTTTTTCTGAGACCAGAAATGAAAAAAATTAAACCAAAACATACAAAATAGCGTGTGACTATGTGGAAAAGTTTCCAGTTCAGCAGAAAAAATGGTAAGAAAACAGATATCAAGAGCAAGAACCGTAGGTAGGCCCTTGAAATGATAGAAGAATTGAACAACAGCCTGGCTTGGAAGCTTAATTCGATAAGACATACGCTCGTCCAGAGGAATTTTCCAGGTTTTGGTCCTGAAGTTTTTACGTTCGTTTACCTTTAGTCAGAATAATAGAGGATTTTATATAATGGTAGTATTTATAAATGTGCCTCGGCAGCTAAGACGAAGGCACTACACCGGGATCCGAACCCGGGACCGCTTTCACCGAAATCGAACGCGTTGCCCACTTGGTTATACGGAAACCCAATATTTCATATAATTTATCCTTGATATAATAGAAAATTTCAACTGAGCACTTTCATATTATTGCTGGAAAGCATAGAAAACGATGACCTCCGTGCACATCGAGTCGAGCTGGAGATTACGTGAAGGTAGGCTTAATACCTCAGTACAAAGGCAACCACCAAATTTTATCTATATATTTTATCTATATATATTATCTATATATTTGATCTATATCTACAGCCATTTTCGATTACTAGTCAAACAAAGAAACTCCAGTAATTTTTAAGTACTATTTACATGACGAAATACGCAATACCGTGATTCTCGTTCTCAGCGAGCGGGATTTCCAAAACCAGACGACAAAGAGATTTCGCGAGATTATAGCGAGAACGGATAGCTATAATTGGTCTCTTTTTCCTGATAGAATTAGGAATACCAATCAGATAGCTTATAAATAGGTTCGGTGTGTTCACACTCCCTGCCATACGCAATACGGAGTACTAATGTAAATGTAAATAAGACGCTCCATAGAGGACATCTCGAGCTAATGCGTCTCTTCTCCTCTAAAATTCCCTCGCCAAGTAAACTTACAGTTGAACAAAGAGCTTCCAAAGGTAAAGGTAATTTGGCCGTACTTGTTGAGGAAAGGAATCGGTCAGGAATGCTTAGAATGAGAATGCGGAGGGTAGTATTAAGCACGCAAACATAAACGAGCTGGGAAACGGTTCAAAAACGGGACGACAGGTAGAAAAGGAAGATAAAAGTTGTAAAGTTGAGAGAAGGTAATGGGAAAACAGCAGGAGGAGGTGGAGACAGCTGTAAAGAGGAAAAGGAGGGTCTCTTAAGAAGTTGCGTAAACTCTCAGCAACCGCCGAAAACTCACTCACACCACCGATTCCCCTGGTTTTTCTTCCCCCGCCATTTCATAAAAGGGCACGTGAGCGTGATACGGGCGTGCTAATGCCTGCGAGCACAAGACGGGGAAGAAGAACGATCTTCGGACTCCAACTGCATTGCGGATCTCTCGGCAGCCTCGCTCCGCCCCCTCCTGCATCTCGGTTTAAATTCGAGGAAGAGAGAGAATTAGGAGTAAAGAGAGGTAAGAAGAGGGAGAGAGAGAACCGAGCACCGAACCACTCCACGGTCCTCCTTGACGCTGCCTCTCTTTCTCCCGATTCCAGCGAGCGTTTCGCGCGGAGGAATTTTTTAATTATTCCGATTGAGAAGCGATAATTAGATGAGGGGCAATTAAAAGAAATTAGGCGCCGCATTTTCTGTGCGTCTTCCCGTGCTCGATTGCTGACGCTGGAAGAATGAGATTAACGCGAGCTTATGGTTGAAATCGTAAATTTTACTCGGTAATGTTCCGAATCGGCAAAGGCTCATGGGTACTCATGGATAAACAAAGACCAACATATAAAGCGGTGAATTTAAGCACATTAGTGGGCCCCTCGGTGTACCGCGGAATTTGATATAGCTTTCTTATTTTGCTTGTAAACGCGGAATAATACATAGTTTTTCGTTTCGAGGGAATTCACTGGGATGCTAAAAAGATATGTCTATAATTGATTTTTTCTACGTTATCAATCAGAATTGATTTTTTTAAGATAGACCAGAACTAATAAAGGTTTGATTCGGTGTACCGCGGAATTTGAGCAAAGACTTATGGATAAATAAAGGCCATGAAAATATATCATGGCTCTAACTTCAAACCGATAAGTTGACGCACATTAGTGGGCCTAAACCCTAGGTGTACCGCGGAATTTGATTTAACTTCTTTATTTTGCTTGTAAACGCGTAATTATCTATAGTTTTTTTTCTGTTTCAAGGGAAATCGCTGGGATACTAAAAAAATATATTTCCATAGTAGACATTATCTTCCATACCAATCTGAAACGAATTTTTTGAATTTAAATTTAGACCAGAACTAATGAAGGTTTGATTCGGTGTGGCGCGGAATTTGAGTCAATAAATCAAAATGTTGTGGAAGACAAAGGACTGGAAGATATTGAATCAGGCGGTTCCGATGTGGGTTTGTCCAGGAGATACAGTTTGTCAATAAGTATGTTGTGCTATTAAAGTACTTCAAAATTAGTTGTCTAGACGACTCTTCGAGGCTGTTCTGTGATGGCTCTGTTTGTCAAGAACATCCACAGCTAATTACCTTTACTTCTCTGTGATTGATCCTGTTAAGCGTAAGAATTTATCATATCATAATACTATATCGTAATGAATAGGAGGTACGGAATACGGATACTTAAAGCAAAGACGATACGGAGCTAACGGAGGTCAAAAAAGTAGAGAATTCCTGGCACCCTTAATCCGGATGGACGTTTTCCGTGAAACAGACAGGTTTCGAAAACAGACAGAAAGTTGGAAGGAGGCATTTCCGCTAAATATTTTCAAGTAAAAATACCTCGTTATAACCTTGAAAATTGTTCATGAATATTTATACCTTCAATCCAGATTACGATAAGAAGAAGCAGGTGAATTCGCCAGGTGATTTCGAGTAAAATATATTCTACAGAATTCCAGCACATCGGCAGTCGCGTTTCATACCTCCTTTTTTAAGGGCTTCCGGTTGTTGTCTGATAACAATCCAAATTGCTACCGCCCAAACGCTATGGTCTTGATAGTCCAAGGTCTCGATTCATTAAGGCAGCTGCAATATTCAAAGATTTGCCACTGGTAAAATCTATTTCATTCCTTCGTTCACCATCGATTGGGAAATAGAGCATACATCCTGGTACACGCCGATAGGAGGATATCAGGGGACATATGTAAATTTAAATTGAATAGAATACAGGTTTGGCAGTCCAAATTCACCCTTTTGCAAATCAAATGCATCCTTTTGCAAATCAAATTCACCCTTTTACAAAACAAATTCATCCTTTTGCAAATCAATTTCACCTATTAAGAAATCGTATATCTAAACTGAAATTTTTTCACCGTTTTCTTGTTATATAAATAAAAAGTCACCTAAATTTTCAAAATTGGTCATTTTATTCCATTTTAAATAATATTTTGCAACATCAATTCACTCACTAAATTCAGTCATAACGGCTCCTCTGCTGCTGCTCGGGGTAATTTCATGTACATATTAATTATGTAAATTTTACAATCTCTAATTAACTTTAGTGCCTGTATTAACATAAAATCAAGGATGAGGGAAGGCTGAAATATAATAGGTAGGCATGGTAGTTTAATGGCTGGATTACCTGCCTGGAAAGTGGGAGATCTTGGTACGAGTGACAGACATGTCGGTATTTTTCACTTCTGCTCATCCTCAGGAATATAAAATTATCAAGAGACTGATCGATCGGATTAGCATCTTAAACTGTCCTAATGATTTTGAAACTGAAACCTTTGTGGACCATATCATTTAATCTGGAATATATCTCCTATTTATTTTCCGTGGAGTTGTCTCGGAATGTTCCTATAATCATTCCTTTCCATACAAAATACAATAACACGAAAGACAATAAAAATTGGCGATTTCTAAAATAGTACATATATATGGAATATTCGTTAAAATAACTCCAAGAACTATCAACAATGTGATTCTATCCGTAGAATCTGCTTTTCTTCCTGATGGTGAAATCACTGGTGACGAATATACGTGGGGCAGAATAACGTTGTGGATGGTTTTTGGAGTTCTTTTTAACGATAACTGACTCAACCATCTTTGGCTACTTCTTTTCTATAGATGGAAGTCTATATAAAGAAATTCACTAAGAGAAATTAGAGAGACACCGAAAATTACAGTTAAGTCTTTCCAATCTGTATGATGAATTTCTGAGCAAGGCAGTAAACAAAGGGAGGAGAAATATGGCATGAGAATCCTACTCTAGATGAGGAATGAAAATAGAATGAGGTGCAGTCAATTGATAGTGAAAGATCTAACAATACCGAGTACGCATAAATGATCGTATCAAAGCCTTCATGTCAGAGAAATAAGCAGGGTTGAATTGAAAGAGACGAAACACTGAGACTGAAGTGCTACTCTGGTAAAAAGAAACTTAAAGAACTATGTAAAGAAACTTATGTACATTTTTACAAATTCGCCCAAAGGTCCGAAATCCATACACGTCGCTTGGTCAGGAAAACCAGAGAAATGGCTAAAGAGATGAAAGGTATTTGTATGAGGGTGAGAAAGAGTCTGATAAGAGACTGAATCGAAGAACGGTTGTGAAGCAAAAACGAGAGCCTAAAAGTTCAAGAGGACAACAGGAGAAGGAAAAAAGGACGCGCGTTAGAGATATTTGGAACATGGGAAGAAAAAAAGAAGCCAAGAAAAACAGGTCTCCTCACGAGTATCACAATCTCCATCTAAGTCAAAGGTTATACTACTCTTATCGCAATAAATTATTTATGAAAAGCTTCGCAGATTATAGCCTTCCAGGAAATGCAGAGCGTGAAATGTTCGTCCTCACTGGGAGTTTACTGTACAATTGGTATATTTGAGTACATGTACATTTGTACATCTCATGTACAATTGAGAACGTAAATTACGCTATCAAAACTTCAAGAGCTAACGCTTATAATGAATCAGGACTAAAGTAATGAGAAATTTCGAACGTAAGTTATAAAATGTACTTCAAGTGTTTAATAGGGTTGTTAAAATGAGTTTTAATGAGAAATGTAACGACTTACATTTGACGGAAATTAACGACAAACATTTGATTTAAAATATTAGCATGCAATTTTTAATGGCCGATGCAGATCCAATGACATTCTCCCTTGTTCATCAATTAGAGTTCCTTCCCATGCTACCCATAATTACAACCTACTTCACACACCTCGTTTTCAACTCTCCCAAAGATCCATGTTCTACCGGATCGCACAACTTTTCAACACTTTCCTGTCGTACAACCCCTCAGTCGAACTTTTTTCCCCTATCAATACACTCCTATCTTCCGTAAATTAACTATGTAGTATCCTTGTTATTTTCTAATTAATCCATTCTTGATTTTTTTGTTTTGATGTTATTTTCTTACCTTTAATATGTTTATATGTTTTTGTATTTTAATGTATTGTTTTCGTATTTTTTAGTTTTATGATTTAGAATTTTATATATTAAGTTTTGATATTGCTATGATTCAATGTAATTGGCCAGGTTTAAATAGTATATACAATACGACAAAAGGTCTAAATAATAAAATTTGCAATAGCAGGTATTTCACTCCAAAAATTAACGTAAAGGGCTTGTTTCAGCATGCAGCATGTTTTTATATATATTTTTGAAACTAAAGTTACGCAAATCTTAGGTATAGCATCCTTTCCTTCCCGTGGAATTCCTCATTAAATTATTTTACAAATAAGTAATGAATGAAAGGAAAAGGTAGGAATGGGTAAAGCCTCCAAAGTTAAGGTTTGTGGAGAAGTCTTCGCAAGTAAAGACTGAGAAGCGTGGTGAAAGAAACCAGTAAAAAAGAGTAAAGAATGACAAAACCAGATAAAAACATACCATCTGAAAATCAAATACAACGAAAAATATATAGATGGAAGGAGGAAATTTCACGCAGATCCTCACACTTGTAGAAATGCAGTAATTTTTCAGGAAAAAGCAATTCTCTTCCGAGTATTTCTTACGAAGAAAAGGTGATTCTACGCAAACTCAGGAGTTTTGGTGCTTACTGCTGTGCGGGTTGAATTCAGACTTGATTTGAAATTCAAAGGTGGAAAAATGTAATATAATTCTTCGTTCCAAGTGGAGCTCTCTCGAAATCATTTTCAGCTGTTTTGCAAGTCAAATCAACTTAACTTTGAACCTCTCCTAGGCATTATTAAATAGAAATTAATGGAAATTGGTATTTTTTCTGTGTTGCTCCCGAGGTTATTGATGGAAATTTTTTCTCAAAACCGTACTTCATTATATTTATAAATTACGAGAACCTCTCCAAGAGATGATTTTGAAATTTCCGAAAGTATGAATCAAGAAATACTGAATAAAAACGACCATTCAGAAATACGAGGATTGCTTGGTTGAATGAAGGAAGAGATTATAAAAACATTCAGTTTTTAATCCTCATGATTAAAGCAAATTTTTAAGCCTAAGGCCATCCTTTACTTACCTCGATAGAATCACGACTTTGCATAAGAGAATTCTTAAGAAACATTTCGTTAGAAAAGGGTGATTCTCGGAATCAAAAAGTGCTTCACCTGACTGATGATGCAATGTAAATTTACCTGCTTCATAAATTTATTTTTCTAATCAACCGTTAATATTTTACAAGAACCCAAACTTGTATTAAAATAATTTGTACGTGATATTCCTAAGTATAAGAGATATCCGTGATACAGAATCTCACTCATCGGCTAATTTTGTCATAAAATATTGGAAGATGGATTGAATTATAGTTTAACCGCAAATTCCTTAAATTTATGGTGCTATTCAAGGAGAAATGGAACTATCGAATATTTTCTCAATCAATTACAAAGTCTCAGCGCCAATAAAATGCTAGTATTTCAGAAAACGTCGTGTCTAACTTGAGTAATGTTATCCTAAGGTCATGACGTGCTTTAGCACATACAATATGCTCTAGAAAATTGATTAGCGATATGAAATCGCATCAGGAAACTTACATAAAGCTATCGTAAAAGGACAAAGAATCCGATTTCTCAAACGGCAGTGTTTTAGACCACAGTGCCGGTACTCTCTGATAATGGATATGTACTATCATAAAGCCTGCTTTTCATTTTCACATCACTTGCTGAGGGAATAAGATTTATCGAAGTTATTTTCCTTTTGAACGTTTTAAGAGGAAATACAGATTCGAGGAATTCGCTGAGTTTTATCAATCTTTATGTTCCGATTCGTAGAACACACCGCACTTCTCTTTTCATGGCTGATTATAAAAGGGGTAATGTTTGTTGAAACGCGGAAGTGCTGGAGATGGTGAGAGAAGAGAGTTTGAATGAAAGTAACAAAAGGATGGCGGAGGAAATGAACGGTTCAAATTTTGAAAGGGAATAATTTGCTAAAGAAAGCAACCTAAGATCGGATCCTAGAGAAAATCAAAGGGAAGACAAAGGCAAAAGATGGTAGATTATTTAAAGGTTGGTAGAAACTATCAAAAACTGAAAGGGGGTATCTAAGACGAGAATTGTATGGCGCAATAGGTTATATGTCTTTAATAAGGTAAAAGTAATCTGTAACATGAGAGTAGACGTCTTTTTGTCATATACGGACTTTTGTAGGAAAGATGAAGGCTACTAATGATTGGCTATTGACATCTGGCGAACGAGAGAGTATTAACAATTCTTCATTTCTGAAGAGGCAAAAGAGCCTCTTTAATGGTTTAAGCCGGAGAAGGAATACGGTATGAAAGACAATAGATGTTGATTATACAGAGGAGCTGAATACATTTAACGTTCAACTGATTTCATTCCTTCAGAATACGTTTCGCCTTTGATAAAGAGAGGTAATTAGTAACAGCTAGAGCATTAACTCCAGGACTATTATTATTAGAATATCTAGTTAGAAACATATATAAATAATAGATAGCGCGAGATACAATGAAAATGGAAAATTCAAGGATCAATTGAAATATGATCGTCTATGATGAAATCGTTAAAATAAATCATGAAATGCGCGTTACCTATAGACACACATAATCCCTGATTTTTTAAATGTTCGTTTCCTAGTATGTCTCTTAACAATTCAAAGAATTCCGAAGGCTGGTTTATAACTCAATTCCTATTCCATGAAATACCAGGAATACTATTGAGTAAATAAGGCTTATCAGGAATAACTAGGATCGAAATATTCATCTGAGGAGGATTTCTTAAATGTCTGCTGAGAAACAAACGAGAAATAGCCATCCATCTAGGCAATTACTTACATGAATCACTAGGTGAACATCTCTCAGTTTCCACGATCATTGCTAAGTGGAATTACCAAGTCATTTGCTTTTTCAATTAGTTCTGTACTAATTAATTTTCCGAAAACCTTCCGCCGGTCCTTCTCCTCTTCTGGAACGTGTTATGATGAATAAATAACGCCTTTATTTTGGGCGAAATTTAGACTTTGGAGTCTCCTCTTCCATTCAACCCATCGGCAATATAAAAAAGTTAATAAATTAACAATAAAAGTTAGCTTAAGTCGACAAATATTGGAAAGATTTAATTGTGGATTTAAAAACCTAAGTGAAGCTTATGAAAAAATATCCCTAACAGGAAAACACCCACAAAGAAGGGGGGGAAACCTGCACAAACCAACTGAGAGTAATGACTAAGAGATTTAAAAACAGATTTAAATACAGATACTCATGATCAATGCACATAAAAACACTAACATAAATGCTAAAATTACACTATTGAGATTACTTAGAAAATAAAAAAGTTAACTAGTGAACGATAAACTTAAACATCAATTGTTGATTAATACAAACAATACATTTCAGAAATATCGAGTATTTGAGGAAAAGAAAAGAGAAAGGATTGTAACAATAAATCAGGTTAGAAAACGCTGAGAGGGGAAATGATCAGCTGTACCATTTCCGGAGAGCGTATGAGGGAAAGTAAATTTAAAAATGTAGAAGGTCGTAGCTGTTTCGCTCCAGAGGAGAAAACGCAGAGTGAATCTGAAGGAGCAAAGGGAGGGTTTTCATAAGTATTGGACAGAGGGTGAGCAAAAGTCCCTCTCGGGTCAAAGGTCGATTGGGAATGCTTCCAAGATTCACTCAAAGGGAATATGGAAACTAAAAAAAGCATCGAAAATGAAGGAGAATAGAGCCGGCAGTAAGGGAGGAATTCGTCATGCAATAAAAACCACGTTATGATAAAAAGGTAGAAATGCGAGGGGTATATTGGACGCGTTTAATAAAATCATGTTGCTGATGCTAAGCGAAATAACGACCGTAAATTCTTCGGAAACGAGAAGGAAAAGGGTACTCGACGATGAAAAATTCAAACGGGAGGTTACCAATTGATATTTCCGCCCGAATTCTCTGCTGCCGGAGAAATGAGAGAGTAATATATGCGTTCTTTCCTGTCATCAGGCAATTGTTTATACCGAACTGAATGGGGGAACGTTTTGCTTTTCAGAGAGACAAGTTTCGCTTCCAATTACGAGGCAGTCAAATTATTTTTCCCTCAAGGGCTATGCGCGGGGGCGTGTTTCATCTGTCTCGAACTGTGTATTGTTGCCACTTGATATATTTCCTTCGCATCCCGATTTTTTACGATTTTCGCGAATTTATGAAGGGAATATTACAATGGGACGTCTCGCGCCGATGTTTCGATCTTTTATTTCGGAATTCGTTTCTTTCTTTTTGCGTGAATTTGGAAGGGCTTGGGAACAAATATATTTCGTGTGTAAAACAGGCATTTTCTGTCTATATCAATTTACGGCGGCACTGCCAGGCAATTAAAATGTTAAGATTACTGGCAGCTATTGAATCCCGTAAGTATCGCTGTCATAGGCTCCTTCCGATTTAAAAGTTCTTTTGTGTAGGTGTAAATTTTTGGAATATGAGCAATTTATCTTTAATTTTAATGTCTAAATTTAGTCTAGGGGGAAACTTTTCATTCCTTATAATAATTATAAGCGATAATTATTTTTTTTTCAAATGCGCCATATAAACAACAATAATGCGCAATATACTTATAGATCACAATTTTTTTCTGCCATACGCCTCCAACCCCAAGGTTCCGGGTTCGAGTCCTGGCTAATCGGATTTTTCTGGTTAGTGAATGGCTTTGTGTTTGTCTGCTGTACACGCCTCTCCTGTAATTGCCCAACAAATGGATTTTTGTGAGGGTATCGGGGAAATGAGTACATAAACTACTACAGTAAACTATATTAAATGCACGCTCTAGAATTCAGAAGTAAGTTATGTAATGTGTGTAGGTATGTGCATTTGTGCACAATTGTGAACGAAATTTATTTTTAATTTATTACCTGGATTCAATGCGCCACTTAGAATCGTGTAATACGCCGCTATTGGTGGATGCGTCATAGGTTGGATATCCCTGGAACCATTCTATGGGACCAGAGATGGCCAACTAAAGAAAACTTCTATTTTCACTTCGTAATTCTTTTTAAAAATAGCTAACAATACTTCGAAAAAGATCTCTATTCATCAGGAGCAAAAGAATATGGATGGTAGAATATTCATTAAAATTTAACACTTCAATCGCAAAGCCTCAATGAATATGAATTTAATGCAGTAGCAATCAACCAGTTATTAACAAGTAGAATATGGTATGCAAATATGTTTTCAGGGAGTGTGAGGTGTTTTGTTAAAGATGTATTGTTTATTAAAATTAAAGTTTATTTATTTTGAATTATCATAAATTTGATCAACTACTGACGCGGATTTTCGGAAATTAAATGAATTTATATTGTAAAAAGGCACTTCCAATACGCATTCCAATTCAGAATTATATTTGAATGAGAAACAAATTTAAAAGAAGTCAAAATTTTATAATTCCATCATTGAAAAAATGAAAACAATACAAAGAGATGATTTCATATTTGCATTATCATAACTCATATTTACATAAATTATATTTATATTTTTTGTACTTCAGGGAGCCAATTATTCTCTCTTCAATGAGCATAAAAATTAAATGACACTGCAAAAGGAAGCCTGAGAGTTGAAGAGGTGGCACGAGATAAAGAGGTTAAAAACCACTGGACGAAAATATTGATTTTCTGCATATTTACAAATAATGTGAATATATATCAACTGTAATTCGAGTAATCGTCTTATCAGTTAGAAAAAAGTCTGAAAGGCAGCGAAACGAAAGCAGAATTGCCATAGAATTACTAAAGCATAAGTTAAAGTTGTCGATCACTCTATGAATAGCTTCAATTAATACACAAATTATTAATAAGGTTTAATATATAATAATAAACATATCTTAAAACAACTTAATAATAATATTAAACTACATTAACCTTACTAATTAGTAACAATTAATGTTGATAATTTCAGGTATAATACACAAGGTGCTAGAGTTCTTCGCAATTGTAATAAGAAAATTCGCAATTTTCTATTATTCGGACGCGGGAAAATAACAGGGAAGATCGGCGCTAGCCTTTACCTTGCTTCAAACCACTAGGTCCTGAGGAGTATGTAATGAGAAAGCAAAACCCATGGGATACATCGATGCCCAAGATAAGTTACAAAGAGGACATTAGCGATGATCAAAGAAAGTCGTAGCTCCCATAATCCCTAATATTGATCGAATGCTAAACATAGAACGGTTAGGTAGGATGCCGCTCAGGGTGCCGCTGGTATATGATAGACGGTTTAGTCGCACAGATCCTTCCAATCCATTCAAATGGTTAGAACGAATCAAACTTTCATTGAATATGATGTTTCCTGGCTTCAAATAACGATAATCAGCGATGATTTAAAACCCACGTAAACATCCAGCTGGTAATGGATAATAATTTCTGTTTGAATGCAGTGAACTCTATTGTTTTCCGAATCGAATCAGTTAGAATCAAGGAAAAACGGACGTAAAAATAGTCTTACGGGATGGGGACTCAAACCCGGGTCTCCCAATTAACGGTTGGTTGTAAAACGGATAGAGTAACCAACAGGCAATTGGGAGATCCGGGTCCGAGTCTCGGATCCGTCAGGTTTTTTTATATCCGTTACTCCTTGGTAATTTTCCTAGGTACACGCCATATCGTGCCAATTCACCTAAACCCCTTTCATTGCGAGTACGAATCAAATTAGAAATAACCATTAGTTTTCACGTATAATTCACGAATAAGTCACGAATGATGACTCATTAAGCTCGAGATAAGTTACCACTAAAAGTATTTGTTGCTAATAGTACAAAATATTAAAATTTAAATCTGTATGGCGCTCCACCCAGTACGGCTGAAACAGACTGGTTACGAATAAAAGTCATATACTCATAAACTTCTAACGAGTGAATGCCCAAGACTTGAAATTGTAATACAACCATTTGTATTGATGAGAACGAATTTCCGATGTAAATATTTATATAAGAAAATAAAATCCGATACAAAAAAGTCCAATAGCATAAAGCCCAAAAGATAACAGGCAGACTTTAAATAGGAATCACCGTGCATTGCTCCAAAGACAGATTATACTTGGGAAAATTTTCGTTTTATGAATATGTCTGGTCTTCAAAGTGAAGACGTTTCAGAAACAAAAGACGGCCAACGTTTCTATTTGTAATAATCAGGAGGAAAGCGTGGAATGCGAGTAGGTACTTATGCGATGCATGTTTCAAACAAGTTCACAGCATTTTGTAATAAACTTAGAAAGTGTCTTACGTCATAAAGAAAGGTAAAGAACAAGATTGATTCGCTCGAATCTGATTATCCAAGAATAAACGATTAAACAATACAGAAAAACCAAGATATACAATTTTATGGTGGAATATATGGCCAAATAAATGTACGCTTCGCGCGCATTCCAAGCGTTTTTTCCCACGAGCCTAATTATTTTCGATATCCAATGGAAATATCTGATAAAATTTGCATCCTCCCTAGAGGAAAAACCAATTAATAAAAGGAGAACGAAACCACAGGGACCTTGGCTCCCTTGGTGGTTTTTAGAAAATCCGATCAATTTTATTTCCCTCGTCAAAATTAATTAAGTACCATAATTAGGTATGCAATTTTATTATGAACAGTCTCTTTTCGTTCGGGCAAATTCCATCGACTTTAACGATCGTTCCACGCGAATCGATAATATACTTCACGACGCGATGTCCAATCTAAAACAATAGAGAGACGCGTTGATTTTCACCTCAACCAATCAAACGACGACGTCTACTCTTCTTCGTTTGACGACGCAATCAACGGTTCCAATACGCAATCCTAAAAAAAGCATCACCGGATTCCCTTTCTGTATACAAATAGACGAAATTGAATAGCGATCGGCTGTGTTGTACCAGCAGGTAGGTTCATCAAACTCGAGCGAGATCGGTGGAAAGCAATTAATAGACCCGTTAACTGCTGGAGAGATGTAGTGATGGTGGCCTGTACTTTGTTAGAACGATGGGATCGGGAGCCCGAAGACGAGGCTTTGATAAAACGATCAGTTTGGTGGAGATAGATAGTGGTACGGGAAGGGTTCTGGGAAAGGTTACTCAAACGACTGGAAGGGATAAGCGGGGAAAGCAGGAGAACATCACTGGCAGGGTTTCCAACTTGGCGATTTCGTACCGATATTTGCCGACCTTTTGTAATTCCTATTTTCATCCTCGTATTTTCCCGCTTTTGAGGCGATTATTACACGAAGGAATAAAAAAATACCCAGCATCTTTTGTGGTTGACCTCAATATTAGTTGAGGTCGAAATACTAAAGGAAATAAGTTCCTTATTGAGGTGATGCGGTATATCTGAGTAAATAAATTACCCTCAGAGATTCGAGCTAGCTGATTCCATATTTATCTGTTGTAGAATTAATAATCATCAATGATTAGAGTCTTGAACATACCATAATAGTTATATGCCTTAGTGATGCTTCACGTTTCATTAATAATACCTTCTGACTGAGTGTACTATTAATGTGGTCCCTGATTATCCTACGTCTCCTCGTTTTTTGACCGCATGCGGTAAAGAATAACTCACCACATTTGCGCTATCTTATTTTTCCCTTCTGGACTTCCGATGTAAATGGGCTACATCTCACAAAATCGTAATCGTAAAGAATATATATCTTACGAAAAACTCTCGAACACAATTGGATTGTATAATGTAGATATTAATTTTTATCCGNCGTATGTCGGCAGACGGAACTCGCGTTTGGAAACAAACGGGAAATTCAGGAACACCGATTTCTAGCGGTCAACTTTTTGCAATATTATATTTTTATCACAAGAATCCCTTACTCGGATGAGAAACACTATTACATCAGCAAGGAATAAATCTTTCCGGGGAGTAACGCCATACATCCTCTATCCTGGTAAAAAGTTATGACAAACCGCTAGGCAAACAGTAGCAAAACGAGAAAAAACTATTGACCTCTAATCCCCTTGAGCTTTATTTCCACTCGAAACCTTCTCCAGAAAACGAAAAACTTTTCCCATATTTATGATAAAAGCATCAAGCTACTCAGTCGAAACCACTCAGACGGATAACTCCCGAAATTATGGTTCTTATCTCCCCACTTTTTTTCCTAGGATTAAAAAAGATCTATCTCCCTGCCTCCTCAACGTCGAAAGCGCTTAGACAGGATTGGAGAGGGATGCGAAAGGCGTCTGGGAATTCTTCCTCCGACCAGAAACTTCAAGAAGTGGAGGATCGGATGAAAAAATGGAAAATTCCATAAATTTCGGCCGGATGAAGGGAACTCGAGAAAGCAGAAGCGAAGGAGAAAAATGATGGAGAAGGAGCAGGGGTGGGATTAATAATGCGGAGAAAATTATCCAAACCTTACCACAAGCAGTGCAATACTGTACGAAACGTACGGAAGTTATCAATTAATAAAAGGCGGTGTAAGCAATGTATTTTTTATTCATGTTGAGAGCGACCATTGATGGCAGAATGCATACAACAAAATCGGTTTAATCGACCCAATAAGTATTTCGCTCTCAAAGGGGTAATAATAATAATAATTATTATTAATTTGCTCTGGGATCTTCTGGGAGCAGAAAAAATACAAAAATAATACAAAAAATACAAAAAAATACAAAAATTGCTCAGTAGCAATATTCATCAATACATCCATTATGGAGTGTGATGATGATGAGTGTAGGATGACAAACTTTGTTAAGATAGACGATAACATAATGACCGATGCAAGTGATTTTAACATGTACTTAAATTAGATTTATGATATTCATTTATATGTTCTACTAAAAATCCTTTCCAGCAGAAAAATTTACCTCGCAATTCCACGAAATATTATATCGTGAACACACGTGATGAATTAAAATCCAATAGGCTAAATAATTTCCTCAATTTTGCAACGCGGATGATTTTCACAGTATACCTACAAAAGTTAATGTGACAGCAGGAATGAATTTCAAACAAACATGAATACAAACATTTTGGTATCTAACCTCGCTTTTTTTCGAAATAAAACGTGATAGAAAATTATATGATTTTAAAAACATCGAAGAATAACGATGGAATGTATTGCTAAGCGTAATAATTCGATTTGGCCCGAATATTTTCATAACTAATTCGCCCTTTTCAAAAAATATATATTTCGCTTCGAAATTTAAAAATAACACAATGGTACGTAAAAAAGAGAAGCAGGAAGCCACTTTATCAAAAAACACATTTTCTTCTGATAAATGGACAAAATGTCAGCGATGTGATTCATCACGTTTTAATTGAACAATTTTGTTGCGTGGAGATCTTCGAATTGGAAGTTTACCCTTGCAAGTCTGACCCTTGCTACTCTAAAAATGCTATTCTAATATCACCTTCTCGTTAGTATACTTTAGTGTTCATTGACAAGAAACAGGGTTGTCAATTATAATTGGTTGTTGGGAAATATTGTAAATTGAATCAATCATGTCAATCAGCGGGGGAATCTTCGATGAAACGATCTCTTCCTCGCAGAATTTTTCGTAAAAGTATCTTGCATTTTCTTGTTAGGTGTGAACTCCAACAATCAGGTATGCCTAGTCAAATTTTAATTGACATCAATATATTCGACACACGTACAGATTAGCGAAATATTTGACAAGCAAGTTTGAGCCAAAAATAGAATATATAAACAGGTGTTATTGTAAAGTGTCCCTGAAACCATATCTTGACCAAAGGAATATTTCTCGTTTGTCTTCCTGTGCAGGATGGAGTGTAAAGTATAGGTGATTCTGAATAATGGCATTCCTTCTGGTCACTCCTTATTAAATACTGCTAAAAATTCAAGAATCGAAAAGAAGGATTGAATAAATTGCTGAAAAGGATAGAAAAGATCGACAGAACTCGGCCACTGAACATCAAACACTATAGCAGCGATCAACCGCTGAAATTGGTCGATCTCCCTATACACGGTAGAGGAAGTACGATATCATTATGCTAATTTCTTGAATAGGATGAATTTCCCTCAAGTAAGCCATTCTCCTAGACTTTTATGCCATTTAATGGGTTACTCATACTCTTCGTTTTCACTTGCATGGAATTATTGTACTTTTAACATTCAGGCTCAGTAAGGAAAGGGTATAATACCTCACTCTTCATCTTGCTTAGTAAACCTCGTTCCCTACCGAAAGCTCTTTGAAGGTAATGGCAGATGGGTAGAAAATCTAAACAGCCTCGGCCCTGATTACTTTACACTCAGTAAAGAGTGTTCGACAAGTTACAAGAATGTATAGATGCAAGTTTCAGTATCGTCCATGCGACTAGGCAAGAACAGGAGTGCGATAGTCTGACCTTTTTCACTCAATGAGGAGGAATGCTGTAAGTGGAACGTGCTTACGTAAGTCCATCGTATTGATCGTGCGAACAACTTTCACACATTTATTCAGATAATCCAACGAAGACTAACGAAACTGTTAAAAAGCTTTAACGGGCCGCATTTTGGCGGATAGTCAAACGTTGGGTTGCCTAGAAAGAGATACTGTACTTCTCAACATAAAAGATGCACATCTTTTTCAAATTTATGGCTCGAAACCCATCCTCGCGTGTTATAAGCGAAGGATCTGTCTTCGTTACCGTTTTGCTCGATTCCGAAAAATCGATAGAGATGCGATCGAGATATCGAACGACCTTGATCGATTGGAATAGATGCGTGTAGCAAAACAACAAGAAAAGTGAAACTTAAAGATCAATTAAACGGAACTATAACTTATGTCTTAAAATTGCTGTTGAAATATAAATTTTGTGTTTGCCCTTCTGAAACGGAGGCGCATCTTATATAGACTCGATGTTTCACAATTTGCTATCAATCAAACGCCTACGCGGAACGCTACGTATGCGCGAGACACTCGTTACTTTGAATCAACACACTGCCATTCCCCTCTGAGAATAGAGTCAGCGATCTATCGAAATTATTCCCTTCGACGTCGTTCGGGAGAGCTAGATCGGAAGGAAAAGGCGCTGGAGAAAGGGGTTGCAACGCCTCGGGAACAGGTGATGTACGCTTGTGTTAGTGTGTGTATGCGGTTGCGAGGGAGTTCGATCATCGTGCTGCCTCAGCAACGCCCTAAGAGGAAACTCCTGACGAAGGCAGAGATAGTGGGGGCGATGACGGAGGGGTTCCCGAGGGCGTGTGTGGTCTAGGGACGATTGGGGGAGAGTTTAAACAGCCCTGTCCCTGACATGATCCTGGAGGTCCCCGTACTTTCTCTCTGTAACCTACATAATCCCACTTATCGGGAGCCTTTAAGCAATCAGTAACTAGGAGAAGTTGGGAGGCAGGAATTAGCAGATTTTGCTTCCAAACGCTCGAGGGAAAAAATGAGAAAAATTCCCGCTCTCGACATTCGCATGAAAGCGCTCTAAATGATCGTCCCGGCGACGCGAAAATTGACGCATTCAATCGTCATTTCCTCCCAACAGCTGCTGATATCGAAAAACGATTTCACGATGAATTTTTATTGCTACAGAAACGGAATTTGCGGATTTCATAATAATTTAGGGAAGGACAAAATGTGAAAACGGGAGAAGAGAAAACAATTTCGAACGGTAGGAAGGTTTAACTATTTTTGGTTGAATATATTACTGTAAAATAGTGAAAATAGGTCTGATAGACCGGGCAAGATTGTAGACATCGAATTTTTAGACGTGTTAGCATTTAGGTTCAAAGGTGAAAATTAGTAAGAAAACCAATTGTCACAGGCCTTCAATTGGTTCAATTACTTAACAATGTATTTGATCAAAATTGAATATAATCAACTGATAAATAAAATTTACACCAATAAATTAAGAAACCCAATTGTTACAGGCAGTCAATTGATTCATTTTCTTAAGAATGCGTTTGATGGAAATTGGACATAATCAACTGATAAATGAAAAATGTACTAATAAATTAAGAAAACCAAAAGTCACAGGCCCTCAATTGGTTCAATTTCTTAAGATTGTATACGATCAAAACTGCATATAACCAACTGATAAGTGAAAAATGTACCAATAAATTTCAATCTACATAATATTCTTTCAGTTCTTTACCGTGACAAAACAGCTATTTTTCAGTGAGAACACAACAAAATCTTTGTCACTGATAGAGGAAAAACGTGTTGGTGGTAAACTCTACAAAGAGCAAATTACTGTTTATGTTTGCGGAGTCATGGAAGGAGATACGGAAAAGCTGCTTGTTATTGTTAAAGAGGACGACCCAGGTGATTAAAAAATTTGAACATTGGAAAGCTTTCCATTATCTAGTGACACAACTCTCAAACTTGAAATACAGCACGAATAAAGGAATGGTTGCTATCATTTGGTCGCAGATTATAAACTGTTGAATGAAAGGTAATTCTTTTCTTGGACAAAGTCACGTGTCACCCACTCCTAGAACTAATGAACGTGAGATTTGCGTGGATCTTATCAAATACCACAAGCCCATGGTTTAGGGAGTTTTGTTCTGTATCAAAGTTTAACTCTTTTAACGTCGCGACAGAATCAACCGACGCGTCGGTTGATTCTGCTGAAAAAGTTAGTGAAATGCTCAAAAATATTACACTTCTGGACGCCATAAATTCGTAAATCAGAGCAATCAAAAGTTTGAATAAGAAAAGTGTCACAAAATGCTTCCAAAGAACTGGATTTGTTTCCCATGAGAAAGTAATTACCAATAATACCGTTAATAGTGATTTAAATGCCGACATTAATTGCCTCACATCCATTATGGAGTGTGATGATGATGAGTGTAGGATGACAAACTTTGTTAAGATAGACGATAACATAATGACCGATGCAAGTGATTTTAACATTGATTCTTTAGAGGTACGCAGTAAGGAGTACTTAATGCTGAGTCAAATTAAATGGAAGAAAATAAATAGAAAGAACAGAAAAACTTCAGAGATTATTAACTTATTGAAGGGATTAGAAATGCATGCCTGATAAAAAACTGTGCTGAACTCTTAAGTTTGTAAATTAACCAAAAATATCACGTAAAACCTTCGCGCAATCTAAAAATTAAGCAGTCTGTCATCAATGATTGTTTTAAAAAATAGTATACTTAATAATAATTCTTACAAAAACTATAATATAGTGTTAATATAATGCTGTGTGGTAATGTGTTGGTAATGTGTCAATAAAACGCAACAAACGAATATATTTTTATGAGTTTAATTTAATCTCTATCCCTTACTTTGAACCTGTACATTACAGAAATCCACGGGTGACAAAATGTATTTGACGTGCGGTTCTCATAAAACACTTCTGAAGGACTTGGCGTGGAATACAAGACAATCGGAGAGTAAAAATTATCTCAGCTATTGAGTGATTATTTACAATAATACATACAACTTTGCGATCGATAATTTCTGAATTTTAGGCGAACGTGCTCACGTACTCCAACACATAATTTAAAAAAAAAGCAAATTGTTTACAAAATCTCTCTATGTCATAAGCTAAATATATGCACATAATGCGCAAAGCTTCCTTCCAAAATCTTAATGGTTGCACTCGTAACCTTACATAAGTCACGTGCAATGCTTAGCAAATTTAATGGAAATCCTCCGCACGATGACGATCTTATATTTTTTTAACTATAGAATGCAAGAAGAAAATACTAAAAGTGCAGAGGATGCCTCGAACGCTCGGCAAAACTAGGACGAGGAAATGAGGACATCTTAAAAGCCCGACTTAAAGGGGCGGAGGAGAGAAAAACACCGAGAGATGACCGACTGTACTTTTGAGGGTCGGACCCATTTTAAAAGGCTGCCGTAAATTGGGATGACAGAGACGTCCTCCAACGAACCAGCCACGTTCAATTCGACATGGAAGATTCTAACCAAAAATAATATTGAGACGAATGGAGCACGTGCACGAGAGGTCTTGAAGATTCGGGATTTATCAACTCTCTTCGGAGACACGAGAAGCACGTCTTCGAAAAAAATATCCTCAAAAACTCTTTTACCGAGATTGAAACCATACGTTATGCCTAAGGAATCACATAAGTCAAAATGGTAGATGACGCGAGGCGTCAAGCCTGGCTCGTTAAAATAAAATCTAACATTAATAACAATTAAAGGAGAACTACTTTTTTTAATAATTCCGATGTGGTGATCACGAATGCGATCTTCATTCATCTTCTAACAGCATTGTTTTCGAAATAATTATTCTTGAAGAAATGCCATGTTTTTATATAAAATTAATTTTGCTGCTTTTTATACACCAAGGAGCATTAAAGCTTTTAAAACATTTATTTTTCATTTTTTTTGGGAATTATATACCCAGCATAGAATAAAATTCACAAAATATTTTTTTTAATCTTAAGATGATATTCGTCATCACCAAATCGCAATTAGTAAGGATTTGGACTCCTTCAATTTGGCCCTTAATACCAAAGTAGGTTTCCTTGTAAGATATCGGTCAGGTAGAACTGTTCTACAATTCCCAGAAATGTAGTGCTATGACAAAGTCGAGTCCGATTATTTAGATTCCATTGTAAACGTGAAACGAACGAATGAATTACATCCGTTGATTCAGATTAAAAATATTGAAGTTCTGTAGTCAGCAACCGGCACCTTTCACTGATTCGCATATTTGATTCCAAGAGAATTACTGGAATTATTTAAAATTATATTTTATATCTATTTAAAATTATCTTTTATTTTATTTAAATAAATTAAAGGTATCCTAAAATCGTCACCATAAAATTTAAAATTATAATACGCTATAAATGTCATCTAGGCTGCCTTTAATCTCGTGCTTTTAATAAACTTTAATTTGAGATATGGAATTTTAGGTTTGAAATAAGAGTGATGCGCAGAATGTGGCATTCCTAACAGAGCAGAATAGAAACATTCATTTTTTAGCAGATTTAACTTAAATTGTGAATTTCTAAAACCGGTCGACGCAAGGGTGAAAATGATGCCAGGTGATATTTCCTATATTTCCCTATTCTATAGAGCTAAGAGATTTAGTTAATGTAGTTTTGAATTAGATTGACTAAGAATGCATAAGACCACAAACCTTAAGCAGAGGAATGAATTAAAATCAAAATTTCGTTCTTGATCCTTGGAGTGTTATAGAATGAATCTTGGTACTAAAATCTTGAATGAAATCTTTTCACTCCAGCAACTCTTTTTAATAGGTATAAGATGTTTTTAATTATATTTTACGAAACAGCGAAGACATCAGAAGACGGGAGGAGCAGGTGCGTAGGAGGGAGATGAGAGACAAACGTAAGCTAGCAAAGAAAAAAAAGGAGCAAAGAGAATTTTAGTCACAAATGACACATACATCAGTTGCAACGAGATCTCGTAGTAGTAGTAGTAGTTGTTTTTAATTGGTGCCTCGACGGCTTACGAGATCTCGTGTATCTAACTCGGTCGCATTCTTAAAACATTACAAAGTCAAACTGTATCTACCTAAACAAAAACACTACCTTAGAACTTTAAAAACTCTCCTTAAGCCGTATGTCGGCAGACGGAACTTGCGTTTGGAAACAAACGGGAAATTCCGGAACACCGATTTCTAGCGGTCAACTTTTTGCAATATTATATTTTTATCACAAGAATCCCTTACTCGGATGAGAAACACTATTACATCAGCAAGGAATAAATCTTTCCGGGGAGTAACGCCATACATCCTCTATCCTGGTAAAAAGTTATGACAAACCGCTAGGCAAACAGTAGCAAAACGAGAAAAAACTATTGACCTCTAATCCCCTTGAGCTTTATTTCCACTCGAAACCTTCTCCAGAAAACGAAAAACTTTTCCCATATTTATGATAAAAGCATCAAGCTACTCAGTCGAAACCACTCAGACGGATAACTCCCGAAATTATGGTTCTTATCTCCCCACTTTTTTTCCTAGGATTAAAAAAGATCTATCTCCCTGCCTCCTCAACGTCGAAAGCGCTTAGACAGGATTGGAGAGGGATGCGAAAGGCGTCTGGGAATTCTTCCTCCGACCAGAAACTTCAAGAAGTGGAGGATCGGATGAAAAAATGGAAAATTCCATAAATTTCGGCCGGATGAAGGGAACTCGAGAAAGCAGAAGCGAAGGAGAAAAATGATGGAGAAGGAGCAGGGGTGGGATTAATAATGCGGAGAAAATTATCCAAACCTTACCACAAGCAGTGCAATACTGTACGAAACGTACGGAAGTTATCAATTAATAAAAGGCGGTGTAAGCAATGTATTTTTTATTCATGTTGAGAGCGACCATTGATGGCAGAATGCATACAACAAAATCGGTTTAATCGACCCAATAAGTATTTCGCTCTCAAAGGGGTAATAATAATAATAATTATTATTAATTTGCTCTGGGATCTTCTGGGAGCAGAAAAAATACAAAAATAATACAAAAAATACAAAAAAATACAAAAATTGCTCAGTAGCAATATTCATCAATATAAATGCAGAAGGAGAACAACATTTCCCTTCCACTTCTAGTACTCAAAAAAAATAAACGGAGATAGATTTACACGATTATTTTACTAGCTGCATCTCTTTCTTCGATTTTAAGAAATAGTTCATAAAATTTCTGTTACATAACAAGGGTACATTAAGTTCTAGAAAATTCCATTACCATGTTTTTGTCCAATCATCGCCATAAATATTCTACCTTACGAAAGGTTCACGCCCCAATTTTTCCTACTTAACACCCTTCCCTTTATTTCTTGATAATTTATCCCACCCTTATCACCATCAAACACCTTTCGCCTTTGAAGTCTCTTATCCCCTCGCTTCCTACCTTCGATTACTTTCTTAAGCAATCCCTCTTCCGTCAGTGCTTGCACCAACCATCTCGTCTGCCTTCGATTTATTTCTTTCATTAATGCTTTCTTCTCTATATACCTTTAGCACTTTTTCGTTTACTTTCTTATCGAATCGATTTATTTTTACCAATCAACTCTGTAATTACATTGCGAGGTCTTTTGAGATATTTCTTTTTTAGGGTCCACGTTTCACACCCATACAGCAAAACAATCAAAATTAGACTTTTTCCAATCCTTTTCCAATATATCTTTTTCAAGGTCATTCGTTATAATATACTAAGCGTCGTGGAACTTAGGAAGTCTTCATTTTGAAATACAAGGAACGTTTATTTAGTAGGGAAAGCTGTTATATTTCCCCACTGGTGTATAGATGAAATATTTTCGGAAAAGGTGTCATCCATATACTTTCAAAAATATAACCTCTGGAACATTAGCTATATTAGCATATGTTAATCGTAGTTCACGCATGAAACAAATTTCGAGAATTACAGGGAAATAAACATAAAATAGAATAAATTTGTTTCTGGTTGAAAGGTAATCTACATTAGGCATTATTTTACCACGAATCGAGAGGGCTAGAGATAAAATTAGCTCAAGAAAACAGAATCAAACTTTTTCATCACTGAACTACGTATTATTTCACTGATGGAGCCAGTTTATTTTTTATCAAAAGTTATAGTTGAAGCAACTCATATGAGATTCGTGTGTTCAGGCACGGTTACGCTCTTAAAAATACTAATTTTTTAAGCAACGATTATCGTATTTATAGAGGATAAGCATCACCCACTTAACATCCAAAGAATTATTATGAAACTGGGGTAAAATTAGATTGTATCAAAGTACACAAAAACCATTGCAGGCCTGAAGAAACACAGCATTAAAGTATTTATTTGAATGGACATAACATATTGAAATATATCCGTAATGAAAGAAGTTATGGAGATACATAGTGACAAGAAAATTTTTGTAGGTGTAAGAGAAATGAAATCTTTACATAAATTCAATCGAAGGAGACCTAAGCCTTGAAAAACAAACGATATATGTAACTGGACATTAATTACTTACTCAGATTACGAACATTTCGTAATTGAGATTTTAAGTAATCTACTTAAAATCTCAATTACGAATTAAATCATGAGCAGATTCGTAGATTTCATGTTTAACATAATTGACTATTGGTTATATGTATGGTACATAAAATAAGAAATCAACAAGGTCGTATGGACGTAGGCGTTAAATCTATTTTACTGCCCTGAATGTAAGCTATAAATTACAATACACCCCGCAAGAAAAATTCAATTTCAACCGAGATATACATCTTTCGAAACTGGAGAATCAGATATAAATGGGCGGCAAAAAAGAAAAGTGTAGTAAAGTGAAATAAATGAGGGTTAAGCGCGTTACATAGGAATAGAAAGGATAGGGAAAGATGGACTATTCCTTGTTTTAAGAAAATAGGGAAACTGAATTTAAAAAGAGGTTCACTTAAAAACAATATTTTGAAAAGAATACGTTAAAATGACTAATGATAAACAGGTGTGTAGGAGGGAGACGAGAGACAAACGTAAGCTAGCAAAGAAAAAAAAAGGAGCAAAGAGAATTTTAGTCACAAATGACACATACATCAGTTGCAACGAGATCTCGTAGTAGTAGTAGTAGTTGTTTTTAATTGGTGCCTCGACGGCTTACGAGATCTCGTGTATCTAACTCGGTCGCATTCTTAAAACATTACAAAGTCAAACTGTATCTACCTAAACAAAAACACTACCTNTCTGAGCTATCCCGTAATCTTGCCTTTTTGGTAAAGAGCCACTAAACGAGCAGATATAAAAATAAGATTAATAATCATGTATAATAAGATTAAGAATCATTTGAAAAGGGTTATAAAAAAAGGAAAGAATTTAGAATAATTTCGAATGTGAAAGTGTGCACTCAGAGGGAACACAAATGATGAAAGAAGAATAAAAATATCTCACGAGAAAATAGGAATATCCAGGTTAATATAACCCGAATATTCCTATTATATAACCCGGAATTCTGAATTTTTACTTCCAGCTATCCTTGAGAATTTAGAAATAATTAGTATCCAAGTAAGTAGAGCTAACCGAAAGAAACAGGAAAACTTTAAAATGTGCAGGAAAGATAATAAAAGAATTACAAACGGTGATTGTAAAACTTAGAGCATACATGTCACATATATATTGATGTAAATATCTAAAATAAATAATCTCATAATCACAAGAAAGTCAAAGTAAAATACAAAAAGGTATAAAGTAAATAAATAATACTTAATAACAAGTAAGAACTAATGCAGAAGTTATTGAAGCTTGGCGATAAAATTCAAAAGAATTCAGTGTAGTATTCCCTTGAAATTCAGAAAAAATAAAATTTGAAACGTAGTTGGAAAACAATCAATAAAATACGCACTGCAATATACAGTTTGCTTTCCCATTCTATGTTATCGCTTAATTATCTACTTCAGGTGGAGTCGCGAGGGAAAGTTTTTGTCCTACAATTACTCATTAATATCCTTAAAAATAGGGATAAGCAGCCACCATTCCTGCAATTACGTAGCAGTAATTGATGAAGCTTTTGATTTCCCCATTTGTAGTCGAATGGATTAATTAGGCCACCTTGTTTACTGTTATACGAGAGAACGGCTTCGTAACGGAGAATAATGAAGAATCGAAAAAAAAATTTCCATCGTCAACGAGAAAGAGTTACGTCTGCGAAAATATACGCGAGAATAATAGAGAGAACGCATCTTCGAATCCAACCAACCAAACAAAAACTTTCAGGTCAATAATCTTGATCTTAACGAGATGTTGATTTACATAAACTTTTACGATTATTTTTTATTCGCCTTTTATATCAATTTCATACTACGTATGTAAGATGATCGTCATCTTAACGGAAATTATTCATACCACAAATTTCGATGATATGAATGAGTAGAAGTCACTTTTCTGAGGTTAAATGATACTTAAAAACATGAACGGAGCAAAATAAAAAAATCGTTCTTTACTATAAAAGAAATGGAGTAACAAGGAAATAATATACACCCTCGGTGTTAGTTAAATGAGCTACTTGTTTTCCTTATCCCCAAATAGTAGTAAAATTAAGGCTAAAATTACCGCCATCGCCTTCAAGTTTGTATTACTGTTGCTACGTCACAAGTTTGAACCCTTTTCTAGGTGCACTATGAATAATATGTTATGGACAGTATATATTTTAATATTTTAGTGCATTTTAGAATGAAGTTCCACCAGATTTCACTTTTCTTCTTCCTATTAATTTACCCTTTTCTTGGTATTAACTCTGCACTCTTCAATTCTAAACCCGGGCAAAAAGATTGCAACATCATTTATATTTTTCATTAATTTCCATTTATGACTTTAGCCCTCGTCTTCCGTTGAATAGCTCAAGATTATTCCTAATTTATAATAAAATCAGCGAAACTGCCCGTTGATTCTTAACGGAAGTAGAATTAAATCTCGTAGTTCTATTTGTACGGAAGAATATCTTAAATCTCTCATCCAAGCTTAATTTTATTGAAAACGGTAATTTTCAATTTTAACAAAGTTATAATTAAGAGCAGAAATCTATATTCGAAGATAAGAATATGAATCTATATGGAGTTTTCTTCACGTTAAATTTGTCTCAAATTCGTAAAATGATTCTTTCGAATTTGGTTTTATAACATGATTAAACCCTATGACCAATAAAATGAAGTTTGCGTGCATTTCTTATAGGAACGCCTTGACTCGTCTGGGGTTGAACAGGTGACCATTAGGTAAAAAAGTATACTATTACCTACGCGGCATTGCCTTTTAAAAATCCGCGAAGTTTGAAAGTTTTAAAACAGCTGGTTTTCAAGTTCTAAGCAAACATACGCACACATCCAAACACTACTTTATCATACAGATTCATAATCAATATGTGTAGGTCAGACATCGTGGAAAGCCATGACTGACGTTCATTTTTTTTAAACATAGATTTATACAGATAAGTGGAATTTTATTCGTTTATTATAATCTACCAATATCATGCAACTTCTACAAATAACCAACCAGCAAACTCTACAAATTTTCTTATAGTATTTGCACAAATCTAAGACGAACTATAATTCCAAGAAGATTCCATTTTTAAGGAGAAAGGATTCCACAAGGAATATAAATTAATTTAGAATAAAAACGAATAATAAAATAAAGATAAATATTTACGAATTCAGAATATATATTTTTCGCGTATATTTAGAGAAATACCAAAAATCAGTAAATGCAGTTATTTATAAAATCATATTATTTTATCTCATGATATTTAGTTGCAATCCCATTTCTTCATAGGGTTGGAGAAGTATAGAATAATCAAAGGAGAGAATTTAAATAAATTCTTAATTAAAATGTAAAGCTAGGTCTCTTTAATTAGATGCCAGAAATAATGTATTACAATCAAGGAAACCGATTCAAATATATGTATAGATTATGGAATCCGGTTGAAGTCGAAGATTAGGTTTGTATCACAAGAACCTTTCCAACGGAATTCCGGAAGAAGAAAAAGCATCATCTTAGATTTGTGCAAATCCGATTCTTTAATTACTCAGTAAAAATTTCTCAATGTTGGGTAAATCATAGAAGGGGATTCTACCAACATGTGGTATGCTATGTTCAACCGAAGGAAATCCAAGCCATCAAGTGTAAAAAGAATATCCGAATAGCCACCTGAATCACTTTCCTAACTATCCATTTTCCCGTTGTTCGAAATTACATTCCCATCATCCAATCCCTCAAATGACCGAGACGAGTAAATAAATTTCCGAAAGCCGAAGAGGCGGAAACGTTGCAGAAGAACCCGCGATCCATTGTTCATTTCCCGAAACGAAGGAAGATGTTTTGAGCACCTCTTTTAATAAAATAAATCTCCTTGTCTCTTTCCCTTTCAAACGGACTTGTTTTATTATTCAATCCAGATTTCCCCGGCGGCCTCGGCCGACGTTAACACTTTCTCTTCCTCCGAAAAAAGAGCATTTTAAGCACTACTGACACTGCTGCGAGACAGGCGGAATAGCGAGAAAATAAGAAATTTGGCTCGAGAGGGGAAGAGATGGAAAAGAGGAGAGAAAAACATCTCGCAGGCGGAATAAGGGAGGAAATTCCACGGATGCGTATTTATGTTTAGGAGGGAAACTTTTCAAGAGAGGCATTGGGTTTTGCGGCTGACGCGGGGAAAAAGATGGAGATTAACAGGAAGCTCGAAGTGGATAGAAGGAAGATGGGGATACAGATTGATGCTTAAAACAATTTTGGAAGAGAGGATGTAAAACTGACGGATAACGTAAAGAAAAACGGGTCTAAGAAGTGTTTAAGACAGCAGAAAATACTTGATAAATATGAACCACACAGTGCATGTTACTTTTTCTCGCACAGTTACCTTTACGATAAGAAATACAGGAAAGTAACCAACAAGGACTATCAAAATCAGTTGATTCAGCCCAATACGTATTTCGCTTCCAAAGAAAGCCTCTTCAGGGGTATGGAGTGAATGAAGGCAAAAGCCAAAACCAGCCGCGAGCTAAACAGAAAACAACTAACCGTTGTAATCCACAATACTATATAAAGTTTTATTGTAATCTAAATCAGTGTTCATGAGACGATTTCTATTTTTATGAATATAAAGATTTTCTAGGACATTAAGACAAGTACTGGAGTTATGTATTAACATTAATAGAAATATTATGGACGTGATCTGGCAGTAAGAAGAACTTGGAAAGCGAAAATCTGCCAAGTTTAAAATGTGCTAAATGTTCTTTGAATCCGATTACTGCTCTGCATCTAGTTTTCCCGATATACTTCAAACCACATTCAGGGCATTAAACTTCATATATACCAGATCTGTCTAAGATATCATCCTTACCTTTAGTGGAACCCAACAATTTTTTAAGGTTAAAATTGTTGTAATAACTAACTTTAATATTTTCCTGTTTGGAAATATTTTCCAGGCCATTTGTTGAGGTAAGGAAACATGGAAGTTTAATACATATAGTGGAAGAGATCGATGTGAGAGTGGAAGAACTTCGAATTAAGAGTTAAATTTACGCCTCTTGACTAATTTGTCTACCAAAAACAAATCAAAACCCAACATTAAAGCAGTATCTTTAATAAATGGCAATTCTTTGATAAACCTTTAGAAACCTACAGTTGATTCAACTGATGCAGTTACATTAACCAATCTATATAACAGATGGTGATGGTTATCTTTGTCTCACAGTTCACCCGTTCTTGATCGCGAGAGGTGAAAAGAAACGATGTATATTAATAATGTAACAGACAAATAAAAAGTTGAAGTCTGAAGTCATCGGAATGAATTCCGTGAGAATTTTTTTCCTTTCAACGATATGAGACACGTTCAATAAAAAATAATTGAAAATAATGTTTTATCAGTTTGACGATGAGGTTATTTGAGCCCGAATTAACTACCTTTCCGTTGTAAGCAGACACAAAAAAAGACTGAGGCGACAGAAACTTAAATTCAGATCTTCCACTTGTGTAGAGACTGCTTCAACCTTGAGCTGCCTCGCCGGTCGTTTTTTCTGGAGGAATCGGAAGTAAGCGAAGCAACGGAACGAACGAACTAAGGAAATTCGAAGATCAGGAGTCGGGTCCCCGTTTCGTTAGGTTTTTATCTCATCCGTTTTTCCCTTGGGTTCTTCCTGTCTACTTTTCTAAGCCATCTATATCTCCTTTGAGTTGCATTTTTGTTAGGACTGTTTAGTTAATAACACTGTCTTATAGGCAAGAGTTTAAGTGCAGCTTGGTTATATAAGAATCTACAATTTTACAAATTATTAATTACTCCAATTATTATAATTTGTAATTTTGAGAGAGAAAAAAGAGGAAGAATATTAAAATGATATCTAAAGGGTATAATCGCACATAAAATCTGATCAATAACACGTTTCTGGTGAAATCTGCAAACCACGTCATGTTTAAAACCTGTAGTTGTGTTAATAATTGATCACAAGAAACAATAGACATTTATTGATGTCTTACGTGGTATCGAAGCCATAAAGAGACAATCTTCACTTCTCAATCATAAAAAAATATAAACTTCAAGTTTTAAGCAATATGCCGAACTGCGACCTATATTACACTCTCGGTAAACAAATATAAACAAGAAAACTCCGTTTTATTTTATTGATTTTGATTAGGAAATTCTCCAATATTATCGATAAATTCTCCTTTAATCAAAAATTTTAATAAAATGAAAAAAATCTTATTTTATGCAAAAGGGCTTTAAGATAATGAGCAAATATTTGATGTCCGTAATTTGTTGTTCAGTAATGAACTTCTTCCCAAGGAAAAATAATGCCAACGATTATACGTACAGGCTCCAAGGTAAAACTTTATCAACAGTAGAAACGGTGAAATACCTTGGAGTAACCCTCACTAATAACTTAAGCTGGGGTACCCACATCCATAAAATATGTGGTCGAGCGCTTAGAAAACTTGGATTTGTGAAGAGAATTGTCGGTAGAAGCGATGAAAAAGTCCGTGAGAGATGTTACGTTGCGTTGGTCAGGCCTCACTTGGAATATGCGTGTAGTGTATGGGACCCTGCAGAGAAGTGTTGTATTCGGGAATTAGAAAAAGTGCAACGGAAGGCGATACGTTTTGTAAAGAATTGTTACGACAAGACAGTGAGTGTAACGCAAATGCTTCAGGACGCAGGATGGGAATCTTTAGAAAATAGAAGGCTTAGACAAAGACTAAATCTCCTTGATAAATTTAGAGAAAGCACGTTCGTAGATGATGTAGCTGACATAATGCGCCCCCCATGTTACATAGGCCGTTCAGACACTGCGAGAAAGATCAGAGAAATAGATGCTAAAACGAATCGATACAAGAATTCATTTTTTCCGCGAACGATACGCGAAAGCGGGTGCATATACAGGAAGCTAAAGAGATGAGCAGGTGCTTGCACCCCCTGCCACACGCCGAAAGGCGGCTTGCAGGGTACTAATGTAGATGTAGATGTAGATGTCCGCTCCAAACTCCACGAGGATACCCTGATTGCCTGAAAGATAGGCAACCCCTTTACTTGAAAGCCTAACCTGTTATATAATCACCAGGATGAATAGATGCTTTACATATATGTACCTAGAAAATCTACTGTATGGCTACCGATTATTTACCTTCCTTTATAAATTAACCCTTTATCCGTGACGTGCTATCTGAGGGACTGCAGCGAATTTAAATTTTTAATAACGAAAGCATTTGATTTTCAACAAATCTGTAATTTTTGTTACCTTCTTAGGTACTTTTATGTAGGATATAGCATTCTTCACACTTCGTTTATCTCTCTTACATTTCTATAAAATTGCAATTAAATTTCATGAGCGGCCTATGAGACATCACGTCACATATGCCGTTTCGATGAAAAATTCAATAAATGAAATGCTTTGCTACAAGGTTTAATTATTCGATATACCAACAAATACATAAAAGGCTCCGAATTACTCCGAAAAAAAAACCGGTGATTATAGATATGCGACGCTGTTTAAAAAATTCTATTTCTTTCAAATTTTTTACTATTTTCAAACAATAATTTATAATTGGAAAATTGTAGCTATAAAGATAAACCTAAATTGAAATCTAAATTGGTGGATAACTGACGAAATGTTTTAAACTTTAAAATGTCATTAAAATTACCATTCAGGCAGTTTATGTATATTAAAAGATTTGCTGTCTCCCAGACTGCACATCACTGGTTGTTCGACAAAGACCGCATGTCAATGGTTAAGGGTCAATTATAAACTTTTTATCAATGGTTAAGGGTCGATTAAAACAGTTGCTGCAAAAACTGAAAGTTACGTTCAAAACTCATAAAATGTCTATAATATGTCTCATAATATATCTATCTTGCAATTTTTACGTATCACTTTCACGTTGGGATTGAATTTGACTGCAGTCAGAATATGCTAGTTTATATTATTGGTATCAATTTTTAATATTAGCATTAGCATTTTTGGAGTAAACAAATAAAGTTTATCAAAATTTTCATGACTTCACCATAGCATTAACATTAAGAATATTATCATTAAAGAAGATTTTGAACTTTTTGAAAATTTACGGGGTATTTTGGAACTTATGTAAAATCTTTTAAGCTAAACGCACATCTATGGATAAGAATGGTTCTATTTCTAAAACATAACGGAAGTATAAGCTTTGAGAATTTGATTCACAATGCAACCTTATAGTAATTTATGAAATACTATTAAATGAGAAAAACGAAACCTTTTTAGAATGCTAATAAACATTAGTAATCATTAACCATAGTATATTTTCAATAAATCACGAATAGCAACTGAAATCCAACTTCTCCCTGTTGGTTATATTTTAGAGCATATTTCTAAGCAACTCTTAATTGACAAGCAACCAAATACTCAATATCAACGTCGAAGAAGAACATTAAATTTATCCTTCATTGTAGAATACAGTGCTTCATACATGACACTACTTGGAATTTTGATTTAGAATACTGCGCATATGCGTTTTACCACCTAAAAACCCAACCTTTCTCCTGTGACGTATGCCGTTAGCCAACACGAAGCTCTTAAATAACTTAGGAAATGGAACTTGCAACAAGCAAGCAATAAATCCAACCTTGCCGCAACTAGCGGTTAGCTGGTGTAAATGGGACCGTTTCGAATGGCGAGATCTATTTGGGATGACAAAATGAAGAGAAGACAAAGCTTCTCGCGTGACAGTCGTCTAAAACACAACTTCCACATGAGTGACAATATATCCATGCCACATGCGAATATAAAATATCCATGCCTCGGTACAAAAAATTATTTAATTAAGTTAATTTTTGACATTATATAAAAAGTTGTTACCACAAAGGATGCAAAAAACAGCCCAACATTCAGCCAACACAGCCCAACAACATCCAGGAGAAAAACTTCTCTCCGGAAATCAACAAACAAACAATGTGATGATACAGCATTTATGTTGAAATGAAAATCAATCTTTAAAGCAAACACAAATGGTGAAATTGCTGATGATTCAAATTATCAACACAAAATACATTGAAACAACACGATGATTTAATCATTATAGTGAATTCCGCATTTTTTTAATGAAAGATAAATATTCACACATAGACCCAATATAAAATGACGGTTTAGTGGGAGGGAGGTGAAAATTGGGAAATAAATACAGCGGTATCTTGAATTACGAACCGCTTTACATGCGAAATATTTTTACTCAATTTTGATCACTTAGATTTTGACCTCTTTTTTCTCTTCTGTTCTTCTTTAAGTATTCCACGAACTCTGAAGATAATAGCACAGCTATTGAAATGCGCATTAGGTGATTCCTAGAATTAATACGTTTATTTTCTCCTAGTTTCCTATATGGTCCCAAAGGGAAAGGTGCGAACCGCCGGCTTAACGGCTCTTAGAGTGCTTTTAAAAACTCTAACTCTAGACAGGAGCTTAATCTGAGAAACGAGCCGAAAAGTGTAATGAAAAACTGGGTTTCGAAATACAAACTTTTCGAGCTACGATATTTGAACTGGAACAAATTAATTTTGTATGTCGAGGTACCACTGTAATTCTTTAAGTGTACACGTAAAAGGATATTAACCAAGAAAAGGAATAAAAATAAAAGTTTAAAATCTATCATTTAAGAAATCAGACAAAGTACATAAAAGATATGTGCCGATTATATCTCGCCAGACACCTTATTTTTATAGAATACATGGATTTAACTTTTCGCTTGCGTGTACACTGGTTTATTCATAGATCTCCGAATAAAGGATTAGCTGTAAGAGAAAGGAAACCGCGGCGGAGAAATATTGCCATGTTTTTTGGAGAATATTTGTACAGGGAAGGGAAGATGCAAAAGAAAAACACCATTAGGAAAATGTACATATATAGCGGTGAGGCTAAGGTAGGAAGAGGTAGGAGAAGAGGGAAAGAAGGAAACCAAAAATGGTGTGGGATTCCGAATTTATGGCACCTCCGCACACCACCTCCATTTCCCGGATCGTTACTCATGCATTAAGGATAAGGGAGAGGAGAATCGTGGGAAGGAAATGGAGAGGGAGATGAGTAAAACGGCGGAAGAGAAATAGGAAGAGGAACAGAGGGGAATGAAGATGAATACTAAGATAGGAAAAGGAAATAAATAAATAAGGGGGAGGATGTAGAAAAATTTAGTAAATTCTTGATGTGTACAGGGAAAAAAATTTGACTGAGAGTAATATTCTCCCGGGTGCATATACAGGAAGCTAAAGAGATGAGCAACATGAAAATTCCAGATGTTGACTCTCTCTTGTACTCCTTAAAACTATAATGAAATGATTTAGATTAAGGGTAGGGATTTGGGTTAAACGAGAACCTGTGCCGTGAAATATCTAAGAAATAAACGAAAGTGAATAAGTTATAGGAGACCACGGTGGTAGCCAGGAAGGGGGGTTTTGGTGTAAAAGCCCCCGAGTCAAAATGGGTTTTAAAAAACCGGGTTATGGGAGGTAAATTGTAATGGTTTAAATATTTACAGTTACACACGCCAGTGCGGACTTTCAGGAAACATTCGTAAATATAAATCTGATTCTAATCTTAAATCTTTTTTACATTTAGGGCAGAAGTTTGCCTACCCTATTAATGTAGGCAATTATGCGTTTACTACATGGCTCAGAATCCCCTCCCCCTGGAGACAAATCCTGGCCACGCCCCTGCGTGACAAGGAGTCGAACCCAGATTATCCGTTTTCGTTTTAAGATGGCTCTATAAAGACCGTGACGGTGTATGGTGATGCCCAATCGAAGCCCCACATTCTCTGCTATCATAACTGCCATGAAAACGGAATGAGAAGGTTCTTTGTGATCGCTTCAGATCACTCACTTGGTTAGTGGTGATTTAGACTTCCAGTCGCACGTAGCTTTTTTACATCCGTTTTTTCTTTGGGATATGTATAAGCATCAAAATCAATAATGAAAACAATGGAAAAGAAGAAAATATAATCTGCAATGTAATTGAAACACAGATACATGAAATAGAGCCTTATAAAATGTTGAAAGAGAAGCAAAAAGTGAATGAAAGGAAATCTAAACATAATGAAGAAAACAAGAGTTAAGTATTGTCCGGCATTTAATGACTCCTAGTTATAGAAAAGTATACTAAATGTGTTAATTACACAAAATAAGTCATTTTGTAAGTAGTTATATCAACTTTACTACTCACAAAATTCTTCAGTGAACTTGTTACCTCAAATTACATGATTATAAGATAGGAAAAATAGGTACTGAAAAATGGCCTGTTGAAAGAACGAGGCAAGGAGGGATAATTTGGAATTAGAAAGTAAGCAGAAGATAATAAATACGGAATTTCTTTTGAATGTGGAAAATAACGATAGTTACAGACGGGAATAAAAGGGAAGGAGAAACTCTAGGGGTATTTAAGAGTAAAAATATTTTTATAATCACTAGAGAGAAGTCATGAGAAAGAAACAGTAAACTAAGCGAATATGATAGTAATTGTGAGATTAAGTATAGTGAAGGTTATATAAGAAATGCCTAGAACAGGAAGACCAAAGCAGAATTTCAGTAAATAAATAACAGGGAAAGGAATAATGGAACAGCTCTTCAATAAAAGAGTACAAACATTTAAAAGTATATAAATAATATTGGTCAAAGGAAGGGAGGAAATGATGCCTGCAGCGTTAAAGGGAAAAATTATATCAGCGATTAACTATATGGAAAAAGGTAGGAAATATTTGGTGGAAAAGAAAGGAGAACTAAGAGCGTCATTTAGCGTTTTAAGGAAACGTAATGGCTGAAAAAAAAAAAACAGAATGTTTTTGAAATTGTTCCTTTGCGAGTGAACCATCAAAGTAAGCAACTTATAACGTGTAGATGAAGAAGTAGTATTTGTGGAAAATAAAAAGAAAACGATCGAATGTTTTACGACAAATTTCTTAACTGACGTATTAAGGGATAGAAACTTTTATTTCATTTCTCTCACTCAAAAACAAGGGGTGTTTCCTGTCTGAGGTGTGCATTGTGAATGACGCCAAAGTGCATTAAACTGAACGAAGGGAGTATACTAAAGAATTCCATCTGAAGCAGTGGTAACAACATTTTTTAACTCAGACACCTCTTTGATGATTCTACAAAATCGTCCAAAGACCCCGATTAAATGTTTTAATAATAAATGGTTTATAAACCTACCGTATTTGCACCAATTTAGATTGGTGCTATTTTCCCTTCTGAAGGCGCGAACATAAGGAAATTCGTCTTACAAACTCAGGAAATTAACTCGATTAAATTGGACTGCATTTAATATGAATGTACGTTCATCATGAATGTAAAGATATACCTTATTAATTCGTAAATTATCTTAAAAATGTAAATCAAGTCACGTAGCGAAAGCATCTTCATTAAGAATTCATTTGATTTCATTAAAAATGATACTCTGAATAATTAATTTCTTTTTATTAATCATAGATTTTTATTATAAATTAATTGTTTTCTTCATCGAATTCCAAGAAAAAGGGACGGTTTTTTTTAATTGGGCTCGTCTTATATTCGAGTAATGATAGAGTTTGATGAGAGTTGCTTGATTAATAATAATGATACTGTTGTTTCACTGAATCTTTAAAAAATAGCATTACTCAAATATGATAATATCTTCAAATTAAACTAAAATTCATCTCAACGCAAAGGATCGGACATCCCATCTAATGTCCATTGACACCGTGAGAATACCAGCTGACCACCAGCAATCGTCGCTGCTTAGCGTGCTGTGCCTGGCCAAAATACGCTTTAGAGTATCTCCTGACCTGGGGGTACGTCCTGCCTGCAAGGCCTACCAACATTTACCAGCTGCGTTCATCAGATGAGGGATGGTCACAGACAGTTTAATGCTCGCTCAAGTGGAAAATTCCCCTTATGCTTACTGTTTTAGAATCCCCGACCATCTCCCCATTCCTCGCCTAATACGGCGTAAATCTTCCTACCGGATTTGTTCCGCTTCTTTGAAGCTTCATTTTCCCCGTCCTTCACCTGGATACCCTTAAATTTCGCCGCAGCCGCACCTGACGTTTCCAAATTTTTGTTCCGCACTCCAACGCCCTATTTTCTGCTCTGATTTCGGATTCTGAAGAATTTCTGAGAAGCAAACAGGTCTCGCGGAGAGAAAAGGAAATGACACGGAACTCGGAGAAATAACTAAAAGTGACAAAAGGCACTTTTTGCAACTGTTAGAATAATTTCGCGCCGAAATACTGAATTAACTCCAATATCTGCAAAAAAAATGTTTAATGAATAATTGAAATTGAAAAACGATTAATTTTATTTTTCACGAAACAATTTTCATCAAAATGGAGGTACAGAGATTTCTTTCCGACACTGACCAGAGATATTTCAAAATCTCATCGTAGTAAGCTCCTTAAAAGTACGAACGCTGGTAGTAGAACGCTGCGAAATCACTCGTCTCTCTTATTTGAACTGGTTAATAAAATTAATTACGCATAATATTTAGCTACGCTCATTGGCGATCATGTCGTGAGTAAACAACTTACTACTTTCCGAATCATAAGGTTGTTATACTAAGACGAAAACTTGAGAAATCTTTTAATCAAATAATGGGAATGATTTGGGCCAATAAATCGGTGTTAAAATGCATCTAATGTAATTTTTAAATGGAATAAATTTTAAAATGCGTTTAATGTAATTTTAATTTAAGGGTGAAGCGTTTGATGAAAAATGACACGGCACAGGAGGAGAAAAAATGTTATTTAATTTCGGATAATTAAAATAAAGCTTAAAGTATGCATAAACTTTATCTGATACAAGAATAAACTTTATCTAATACTTGTAAAATAAGCGAAATGATTCCAAAGTTACACATCTAATTATGGTTCAACTCAACAGTATAGCTAGGAATTATCGTCAACTTTCTTCTCCTTTTTTCTTCAAATATATGACTATAAGAACTAGTAGGGACATCCAAATATTTTTAAAGAATCTTTAAAAACATTTAAAAATCAAATCTATCTTTCTATCAAGGAAAGGGGTCTTGTACATAAATACACCCTGAAATAAACCAGTAAGGAATTAACAGAGACGGAAGTACAAGTTTTCGTTGTACGTAAATACATTTCAGATAAAGGAATGTATATGTTCAATTACTAAAATTTTACCTTGGTATTCAATCAGCTCTCATTTGACGTCGAAGCAATTATGGTGAGACTGTATTGGCCTTTACTTTTTCGAAATTCAATTTGCTAAATCCCTCCACGTCTTTAGGATTTTGTTTTTCAATTCGTTATGACGCACGTTGCGAGCAAACAAATTACCCGGTGTTAACGTTACAGTTGTATCCTCCTATGTTTATTACTCCTACGTTTTGCAATAGTTAGAGCAGGTGTCGGAAACCTATGACTCGTGGGTCACCAAGTGACCCATTTGATAATTTCAAGTGACCAACTCAAGTTCCATAATTAAGAGGAGATTGTCATTGCGGTAATGAGAGCGACGAAAATGGAATCGCGCAAGGCAGGTGCAACTGCGAGAGTAGGATGGTTATGGTTCAACGAATAATCAAGAAACAGCAATGCACGGATAATCCGCCCACGGATAAGCGGGGGTTCATTGTATATACCACTGACCCGAAACGTTTCCCCAGTAGTAACTTTTGGGTGACTTTGACCCGTAGCTGAAAAAGGCTGCTGACGCCTGAGATACAGTAAAATACATCAAATACGAACTGAAATCTTCTAGGCTCAGTCTCAAAGTTATTCAACTCGTCAATTGTTTCTTACCTAGAATAAAAATAACAATGAGTATATCTCGACAAATTTGACTCGTGTTGAAATCATCGTCAAACTTCGCGAACTTTCTTCATAAACTCATTTCCTTGCGGACAATTAGGATAAAAAAATATAAAATAAGTAAAGATCTGTATAAAAGTCATTGCAAGAATAAGCACGAAACCATAATTTACAGCTCATGCTATTTTTTCTGTAAGCGACAGAAATTGGTAAATTCTTTAATCTCAAATGATAAAACGCCATTGAAATCCCGAAAAAAAGAGGAGCGTTATCAACCGACGCAGAAGATTATCTTTTTGTAAACTGAGAGCATTTACGCATAAATAATTCGTTATCTCTCGGTAAACGAACGCGGATTTTTTTATTTTCCAGGAAATAAGCGGATTTCAATGTTTTGTAAACAATCTGCATAAAGCTAATCTGTTGCGGCAAAAAACACGACGTTGGAAATGTATCAGTTCATACCTTTGCAACGCTTTCGATAACCATTAAAAATACGGATTTTTAGTAATACATAAACAATTAAAAAAGAGCAAAGTAGACCGACGAAAAATTCAACATCAGAGATAAAAATGATAAAAAGGTTTCATATCTGTCAGCTCAAAAGGTTTCATGCGATAAAATAAAAATAACTAAATGTACGCTGTCCTATGCAAATAAAATAACTAACTAACTAGCTAACGAGCAACCCTACAGAAGATACTTAAGCTATTTTTCGGAATATACATATATAATAATGAAAAGAAAGCTTACTAAAAAAAAGCCAAAAATGACAGAAACATTCGATTTCATCCATTATTTCTATCCCGCGAAAGAGATAAAGTAAGAGAGTTTAGGAAATTGTTTACTTTTATTATACAATTTTGGAACTCAATTAGAGATCGCATTTCGTAAACAGGATTTTTAACCGCTGAACGTGATTTTAGAATGAACATTCGTTAGCTAACGTATAACAACAAATCGAATGTGCCGACGGGGGTTTCCAAACTTTAACCGCCAGCGGACCGCTTTAGATTCGATAAATAAATAAGCAGGAAATGTATATTTTTGTATTGAGTTCAAAGAAAATACAATCTGACTCCGTCTACGGAAAATATATTTGAAAAAGCCCGACCGATTTAGAGTGTTCTACCTCATCGTCAGGCAACCGAAAGAAATACGTGGCAGAATAATACTCACATAAACAAAGAAGGCAACAGCTAACGAAGGGTTACGTAATAGTTGAACATGGAAAGAGGGAAGTACCAAAATATTTCCTATGGGAAAGAATTAGCAGGGGGTAGGAGGAGAAGTACGGATCTAAGTAGAATGGGTTGATTTTCGCCGAAATGACATACGGTGACAAAGACAAGAACTTAAGGTGGTGGTGAATATGCACCTGCCCTAGCAGGTCAAGCTTCTTTCCTTAGTGGCCAACGTCGAAGTTTACGGGGGAAAAGAATTCAGTATGACTGTTATCACTCTCGGTGTTCACTCCCCAATTCATCGCGTTCTCCATATCCCTATGTCACCCCACAATTTCAATCTTGAACTAAAACCCATCTATTTCATTGCCGAAAAGTACTCTTTCCCACCTAATATGATTAATAATTTATTACGGGATAAACAATGGCTTCTTGCTATCCAACAGATTTATATTAGCTTGAATTTGGAGTTTGATATTACTGTTTTAACATAATAACAAAGAGGGTATAGTGTTTATTTTTTGTGATTTAATTTAGTATTAGTTTTATTACACTGTACTCATCATGGATTACTATAGGAAGTTTGATGGCATCAGAAGAGAACAAGACTTCAAAGAATTGGCAAGTGGCCACGATTCCTGGTACATAATATTTAGAATTATTATTTTTATTTATATCCCAATACTCCCACAACATCCATTTACTGGACCATTACAGAGGTAATCTTCAAACAATAACAAAGGACGAACACACACGACCATTCCCTAAACGGAAAAATCCGACAAGCCGGGGTTCGAACCCGGGACCCGGGTTGGACAGCCAACCACTCCACCACCGCGGCCGGTGAAAATGTAAGGCTAAATAGATATTTTAACAGAATAACAAACAGCATCATAATTCCCAAATTATACCTAATAACTCTAGATATTGTGAACTTTTACAAAAATACCTTGCAAACATTCTGAACAGATACGCATAGTAAATAAGGCTTAATAAGCATCCTCTTCATTGCGCAGAGAAACAAGGAATACCTATTGAAAAAGTTCTCCGAAGGAAACCCTCGTTCACGTACAGGAACCGAGAATTCCTCAATAAATGAACAAAGAAGGGGAAAATAACCGCAGCAACAAACGCGCATAAGACAGCGCATATATTTGGCTTTATTCCACGAACGACCTCTCCTTTGGTAACCATCTCTCGCCCGTATATTTAATTAAACCACCCAAACGTACTTTGGAGAGCGCGGGCGCTTTCTTCTCCCGGACAGCACCACGCACCGCGCTTTGCCCCAATAAACTCTCTCTAAAATAATTCAGCAGTTATAGGATTTCTCGTAGGAACCTTTCTGCATAATTCATTCCCTCTCTGCGGTCTACTTCATGTAAATGCGGGAATACTTGGGCAGCAAAGCGTCATACCCGATCTCTCCCCATTAGTCCAGTCGGAACATCAAAGGTTGGCCCCCTCCCCCTCTCTTGAGCCCGCGAGTTTAGATTCTGTTTCAGTAGTCCGCTGCGAGGGTTTTACTGACGTCAAGAGTATTAGGTGCACTGCAGCAGTCCATTATGTTGAGTAGACGCATTCCGATGCAGCTTACGCTAATGAAAAGGAAAAAAAGACCGCGGCGAATGAAGCGGGAAAGGGAGTCGAGAGGTTTGAATAACGGAGCAAGAGGGGCAGTGGAAGGAAGTAATAACTTTGTTTTAAAGTGCGCCTATAGAGGGCAGCGACGATCCGCCGGATCAAAAACCCACTCTTCGCCTGCGATATTTTCCTTCAATTCAGCATCGAGTCTCTCATGATTGCGGAGTTGGCTCGCACCGATAAAAAGTTGTTTTTCAGTAATCAGCGGTTTCCCCCGAGGTTAAAAAAATTCCATTCGTCGCACCAGATGGATCTCTACCGCAATGAAGTTTGTTATATTTCATTATTTTTTAAAATGAAGTGGCCGATACTGATCCCCGCTACCTTCCACTCCAATGAAATGAGCGCTGGTTGAATCTCACGTACGCGTAACATGAATACGTTTCATGTGAAGGGAAAATAATAAACTCGCCTACCATACCAACCGTTCATTCATAGAATTTTGCGCAATGAAAGCTACAAACTACAAAATAATGAGTCGACTAATGAATAAAACACCAGCATCCTAAAAAAAGAGTATGCGAAGAGCTGTGAATTTTACTACATAGGGAATGAATGTCACTATTGAAATTCTAGGTTGAAATAGTTCAAACTTTGATATTTCGAAAGTTTCATCAATTTAAATAAAATCGACTCAGACTAACACCAGTATCCTAGACAAAGCACATGAGTGTGGGTGCTGTGGATTTTTACTACATAAGGAATGAATGTCACTATTGAAATTTTAGGTTGAAATAGTTAAAGCTTTGATATTTCGAAAGTTTCAACAAATTAATTAAAATAAATCAAGGTATAGTATTCCGTCGACTTTTTCTGTTGAGTGCGGTCTCTATTCCTTAAATTCGACTTTAGGACACTTAAATCGATTCAATGAGATAATGAGATGAAGAGGAGGTTTTTTAAATATAATGACAAATATCTTGTTTCCATGAGGACATTTAAACTAAAACAAATCATTTATTTGTCTAGATCGATATATAATTTCATTTATACGATTCGTGATATTCCACAAAGCTTAGCAACCAGTCAATCACATTAAAACTCTCAAAAAAAATTAGAATATCTTATCATTATAATATTTTTCCGCCAAACAAGAAATTAGTTATTAAAATATCCCATCCATGTGTTCTCTTTGATTGGAAGTATTTGTATTAATCAAATGACAAAATTCATTATATATTAAACATAGGATGAAGACTTTTACAAAGTACCAAACAGGGAACTATACACACTTCTTTTTCTTAATGTTTATCATCCACTCACTTAAAAAAAAAATTCGACGCAAGAATATGATATATGCTACCTGCTCCATTATCGGTTAACATACACTTCTTTCGTTACGAATATGTGCATAAAGTGTGATATGAAAGGTTTCTAAATTCAGATGTTTGCCGGAATATCGAATACTAACCAAGATCTACTATCTGCTTCGCATGTTTATCGAAGACTTTTGAAGTCATACTCATTTACTTCAAAAGTGATGGTCATTCATAAACTATCTTAATGGTATTCAGTTCCAAATAAGTGAACGCCACCAGTCATGCAAACGGTAATCAAGGATATGCTCTTTCTGCGGTGGAGCGAAATGTGTAACATGTGCAGATAAATATGTGCAAATATGGTATACTCGTAGGGCAGACCTTTATTTTAAAGCAATTTTCGAAAAATAAGTCATTTTTCAGCCCCTTCTTGTAGTACTTTGATGCGGAAAATATATTTGAAAGAGGGAAGTACCAAAATATTTCCTATGGGAAAGAATTAGCAGGGGGTAGGAGGAGAAGTACGGATCTAAGTAGAATGGGTTGATTTTCGCCGAAAAGACATAAGATGACAAAGNAATTTTATAAAATAATTTATTTTATAACATAAAATGTGTATTTCAAATACCTATGATATTTATTTCAATATGATGATCAATTCTTCAATAAGTGCAAATACACCCTGTAATTACGTTGCTCGATTCATTAATATCAGGAACACAGACATTAGAAACTATCTAATAGAGACTATATCTTTGGACAGTGTTGTCACTTACTAATAAACATTAAAATTAGGCTAAATTTGCAACAAAAAATATGTGCGTGCGTTTAGCAGTAAATACCTTCGAATTATAGAACTCTAAGTGACGCAAAGGAATCAAGTGTAAATTACAAAGTTTAACTTTAACTTTATAAGTACTCTAAGCAATAAGCTAATCTTTTCTCTCATAATTCTTTTAGTTTCACTCCCTTCCATTAGCGCATACGAAGATGTCAATCAGGACGAAGATTTTCGTTAAAAGTCGCTCCTATCAGCAAACACTTCGATCCGGGAGATCAATTCGTTTATCCGGATTAAGAGCTCATCTTCGAACGAAGCTCCGCATGAAACAGCCGGAAGTAACAAGTATGCGCGCATCAAAACCGATTCGTTACTGTTTTCAGAGATTGCCTCACTTCTCCCAGATTCTTTCGTCCGAAAATATACGGCCAAAAAGGTTCGATGGAGTGCATCCGACCCACTTTAACGTCCATTATTCACTTCACTATCACGGTAGTCAAGTTACTTAAAGCCAGAGTAAAAGATTCTAGGAAGATAAGCGTAGCACTTACCGGTTGCCAAGGTGCCGTGGTGCTGCTTGCAGATGTTATCAGCTTCCGGCCACGTGACCTTTTCCCGGAAGTGGCGTAAGAATACGGAGGAATCCATGTCTGGCAAGTACCATGCTCCACTGATGTTCACCTGTTAGGCAAAGAGGAAAGAAAATTATGGCATCTGAAAGGAATTCAACCGCCTCCATTACCTACTTAAATAGATTACGGACCCCCTTGATAGCACCTTCTTCACTTTCCCATTCTGATAACAGAAATAACGGATACTTTCATCTCATATACATGAAAAGGCACACACACATATACACGTTAGCCTTTAACTCGAGAACTAGAGGTAGAGAAGCATCAAACTTTAAAGTTAGGTTTAACTAGATGTAAGTCTTAAAACTTGTGATTAATTATTGGCATGTTGCAGATAACATGCCACTTTGTATCTTCCAAATTCGGAAGATACAAAGATACTTTGTATCCTACATGGTAGGAAGTCCTACCAGAAGAAATGCATTTAAAATCCGTTGTTATCGACAGCAAAGTATTTTTTTTTTCTTTTTATGAGCAAATATTAATTAAAATTATATGCCATCAGATAACTACATTATCGTAGTTAAAACAATAATATGCTACTACATAAAGAACATATCCGAAAATCCGCGGTAAATCAACTAAAAAGCTTGCTTTTATAAATTGCATTTTAGGTGGATGCGACGAATAAGTTATGAGGGCGATGTTATTTCTCCGTAGTAGGGCTCATCTGGAATATACGGCGAGTATGCATGTATCCAGCGGATGAAAAGTATACTCACAAATTCGAAAAAGTGCAGCGCAAGGCGATGCGTTTTGTTAAAAAGTGCTACGATAGAAAAGCAAGCGTTACGCAAATGCTCTCGGCCGCAGGTTGGGAATCCTTGAAGGAAAGGAGACTAGGCTGCGATTGCTTGCTAAATCCAAAGAAAGTACATTTGCGGAAGACGTAATCAATATTTCGCGACATCTCTGCTACTTTGGCCGATCCAGGATTGAGCGAAAAATAAGAGAAATAGATGCGAGGACAAGTTGTTTTAGGGATTCATTATTTCCGCGAACGATACGCGATAACAATAAGCTAAAGAGGTAACTCGAACGCTTGGTGTTTACACCTCCTGTCACACGCCGAAAATCGGCTTGCGAGTACTTATATAGATGTGAGAGGAAGATTTAAGCCGATTGTAAAGAATAGGTATAGTAGGTAAAATAATGACTTATGAGACTTAAACGTATTCCTTAGTCTTAATTTTTATTATTTCTTCTCCTTTTCTAGGTAATTTTTAAGGTTGTTTTTTATCTTCTACGAGATATATATTTTTCGTATATATTTTTATGGTACGTAATTCTTGTTTCCTTTATTTGTATTTCATTGTAATATTATATTCTATTGTATACTGTTATACTATTGCATCCACTGCTACAAGGTCCTGCATCTATCTGTATTGTTTTTAATTATAGATACTAAAAATCCGAAAAGTCGTAACAAAATAGGTAAGGAAAATGAAATGAAAACGTATAACCAAAAGTGAGTGCCAAAAGAGCTAAATATTTATTTCCTTGAGGTATTAAAAGAAGCTAAAACTTGATTTTTCTAATTATATGAGACACCGCATTTGAAAATCCACAGCAAAAAAATCTGTGCTGATGAACAATTATCAACATCAAAGAAATCGGAGATTCAGCTCATTTCCATTAACTTCATCATAACGCGGTCATATTATTTCAATTTACGGATGAAGTTAATTTATCTCGATCTTTTGTTTGTCGAAAGATAACTCCAGCCTCAATTTAATTACAGCATTGTCAAACAAAACATTTATTCGAGGAAATGAAAAAGAAACTTCACACCAATTTAAACAGTTCCTTTGTCTAGGAGTCGATTGAAACAAGAAATTGTAGCTATTTAATGCAGAGGAGCAAACACCGGCTTAATGAAGATCGCTGTTCCGATGTCCTCATTTAATGTTTCGATTTTGATTTTGATTGCATAAGTGCGTACATTTAATTATTAGCATTTCAATTAAACGATAAATAGTTGACACAACTCATGAACAGAAAGTAAAGTAACATGCATGATGATCGTGTGTACATGAAGTTTATGTCCCTTTAAAAATACGAAAAAACAGAAGTTTAGCAAATTAGAGGACATTAGTAAATGGTATTTGTCATACTCTTTGACGTCAAATCATTAGAAAGCTGAGTACTAATCACATATTGTACGATAGTACGTTTCTCCCGTCTCGGAAGAATGTGAACGCATAATATTCTAAAACCTTAAATTAAATATATATTATTCTACATGTCTGATTTTGGTCGAACGAGATGAATAAATAAATTACAAAAAATATAAAATATATTAAAGTTATTTTTGATTAACGTGATAATTCGTTCTCCTTCTGCGAAGCTGGGAATTTATTTAAGTTTTACATATTAACTTCGACGCGCAATACATAGCTCAGCTCTCGATCCTTCAGGAATTGGTTATAGTCACGTGTTTCTGAGAAATGCGAAAGAATGAAATCTCTCAATTGTAAATCTGATTGTGAGTAAATAATACTAATTTACTCGTGAAATTAAGTAAAAGCAAATGTACCTGAAGGGTGTAGTTAGGACAAAAGTTGATCTCTCCGTTCATTTGACAGTGAACTTAAAATTAGAATAACTTTCTTTATTTACTGAGATATCGACCTGATAAGCAGGCATTCATCAATCCGCTAAATTTAACAAAAACCAGATTTCTTAATTTCAATCAGTTGCATGGGTAGTTAAATACCGCATATTAAATGTCTGTTACGTACTGATACAATTCAAAATTATAGGGTTACGAAATTATATATACTTTGTTTTTAATTCTTAATATTTATGTATCAGACGCAGAAAAATATTTTCGGTAAAGTATTAAGTCCGAAGGTTTACACCTCAAACCATCTACCATTAGCAACGAAAAGTTCTAGAGAGAGAATGAGGCTTATTAAGGAAGGTGAAGAGTGAGATAGATAGCCCTTCTTCACTGGGCACTAATACATACAAATAAAGTGAAAATAATGTGGAAACTACAAATCAGAGGAAAACTTACACGTGAGTGTTGCATTATGACCACATGACTAATACTATTCGCAGAATTCAACATGGAGTGCGAGCTCTGTACAGTTATTCTGCATCTCTCATTCCTCAGGACTTTCGAATTATGCTACGAACAGGACTGAGAAAAAACAAAACAAAAAACTAAATCATTCTCTATACATCGAACCGGAACCAAACGAAAACCCGAAAAAAATTTACTTTGCCGGAGTCAAAACCGAACCGAAAGAAACTGAAATTCTTCCGTTCCAAATAACGATTCTCTACACTGCACATTTAACATCAGAGAAATTGGAAGAATATTTACTTTAAATTAGTAAATATGAATAGGAAATAACTATTTCTAAGTTTTATTCCAAAATTTAGACTAATGCATCGTGTATGGACAATCTAGAAGTGATAAAACAATTTTTTGGAGGAATTGATACATTGCTCGGAGTAAAAACAAACGGTTTGAACCGGTACATGGTTCATATATTTTGCTAAAGCGGAACTTAACCGAAATTTGTTTCTTTTTGGTGAACCGGTACGGAAACTAGAGCGAAAAATATTACGGAGCGATGCCCTGATTCCATTCCAGAAGACGAATGAAATATACTCCACTTACCAAGTTATGGAGATAGGAACACGGTAAAGGTCAGCAGATGAAAAGAGGAAACGATCTTTATGAAGGATAACGGTCACAACCCTATTTAGTAGCCACTTTATTGAGCAGCGCGTTTGCGTTAACGTAAGCGCATAATGTGATTTTTACACGGTGCACTCCGTGCACGGCTAGGCTAAATCTGAACTTTGTTGGACGGATGATGACGATGGACAGCCATATATACGGGGTAAGCAACCACCTCATGGTTTAACAACTATTATTAACATGGTTCAACACTATTCTCTTTCCGGAAGTAGGCTTGAGTACATTTCCATGAGGAGCATAAATACGGGAAGGAAACTGAAAGATGACAGACTAACGCTCCGTCTAAGTAAACTAGACCTGATTTTTCATCCGCGACAGGAATTTTTTCAACCAATCAAAATCTCTTTGAAAGTTAATTTTTCTGCAATTCCCTTGGAGTCAATTCTTAAGGCATAATTCCTTAAAATAGCTTAAAATAAGTTTGCTTCGTGCATGTAGGCAGCACACACAACAAACAAGGCATCACTACTGCATACATCCCAGGCGTTACTGCTATTATTTCCTACTTGTTAGGAATTCACTTTTGCGTTTCAAATTTTAACCTTGAAGCAGCCCATCGAATTGTGCCACAGGATTTGCACGCCAAGCGATCAACTATTAATTTAGGTTTTTCATAGAAGGCCGGCTTAGAAAAGTGTTTATAAAACGACTGATTTGATGAATTTAATTTCTCAGGTAATATTTGTAAAAGTTTATTATATCATCACGAATAATATCAGTTGTGTTAAGATGACAGATGTCGTTAATTATGAAAGACTATCTTTTCTTATCGATGACCGTTTTTTCCGTGCTTCTTAACACCGAAAAGAAACCTTATTTCCATCACTTTTGAGATCAGTCGACAATGTTAGATGATTTGTGATAATGATGATTAATATTAATTTTTCTACGGTTGGATGCCCCGCCTGCCGCCAACCCATGTCGAGAAAATTAGGCAAACACACACAACCGTTCTCTAATCAGAAAAAGTCGACTAGCCAGGATTCGAAACCGGGACCTTGGAGAGTTAGCACGCTCTCCAACTGCAAAATAATAGGTTTTTTCATAATTACTACTTATGGAGAAGGTAAAAAATAAAATGTTTACCAAAATTCTTTTTTCACCCTCTTCCCTTTTTATCTAAGACCAGTGTTATTTTACACAGGAATTGAATCTATGCGATCCATTCTCATAGATCTACTTCTAGTAAAAAGTATGAAAACAAAAACAATAATTTCTTCTGTACGTCGAGGAGAACCAATTCAAACGAAAAGGTGTGCCAATCGATGGCACACAGGTTGGGAAATTATCGGAGAAATCACTCCATGCAATTCGCTGAAACTTGTCCAGCTGAGCATATTGCAAGATGTAGAGAGCCATATCCCACTACGGAGAATACAGTACGGAGAACACAATACAGACGGCAAAAAAACTTGAATCGACGTACATTTAGAGGAACAAAAGATTAAACTAAACGAAGAAAGAATTCCATGAAACACAATTTGGCCCCTTTCCCGTGAATATTACGCTGTCCTCATCCGGAATTTAATATAAAAAGCGCATCGATTATAGGGCTCGCTTTCACCAAGATCACCGAACCGAAGATTTTTGGAGAAAAGAGCAACTGAAGCGAGTCATGGTGTCATTATTCCCACAGGGGTAACGGTTCATCCAGGCGCTGTTGAGTTCGTTTCGGAAGGGGAAAACAATTTCAGAGCAGGATATGCAGCTTCCACCCACTTCGTTAACCGAAAGCGGACCTCAGATGTAATCAATGATGTAAACTCATTATGCCATAAAAGCTCTCTCTCCTCATCATCTAATATCAACCGAATTAACGGAAATCGACAGTTATGATGGTTCTGACTCATATTATTTTACAAATATTCGATGACTTACTGAGGCATCTCGATGATTCAGCCATTTAAGTGGAGAGTCCAATAAAAGACTAGGATTTTTGAGCGGTTCTTTAATACGAAATACATTTGGTATACCGGTTTTGATTCCCACTTCGTCGCAATTTTATAAAGCAAAAAGAATAAACCGATCAAGATTACAATAATAAAGTCATTTTAAGGTTGTTCGTTAATATACCCATCGTAACCAGGGTTTCCACCTCACCGGGATTGACACGAAGTCTCCGAATTTACGGAAGCTCCTTCGGGTGGACGGACAACATCTCCGGGGTAACATTGATATTAAAACGTAAAATAGAAGAGAACGTAAAATGCAATCCCATATCTATGGAAGGGTAACGAAACCTGTCCTAAAAATCTTAGAAATCTCTGGGCTTAAAGCAAAATTCAATGGGTTGATGGGAAATTCTTGAATTGTTTCTGGCTTTTATCCTAGAAAATGCCGAGGGTCCGACGGACAAATTAGCTGGACCAGCATTATCTGGTCAAGCACGCTTCATCAGAGAAACTTCTCATTCAAGAGTTCGTTCCATTCTTCTGGTGTGATTAACGTAATAACTTTACCTAAAACTCCTTCACTTGCAAGTTTCACTAAATTGCGTCTCATCAAAGTGCTTCGAGCCGAGGATTAAGCTTAGTAAAGTTACAACCGGCAATGTCTCAAGTTTCTCTTTCGAGTTATTTGAAACTTTAAGGAAAAACTTTTGGTATTTCTTCATTTTGAAATCCAGTAACAGGCACGTTAAGTAGGAAAGCACTGGAAACATCCGAGAAAAGATGCTTCTGGTGTACTACGCTAACAAGTAATTTAACTTTATAACTGACTGAACGCGCTACCGTTCTATCTTCATTATAACGGCCGTCTACAGGAACACAAAGTATTACAAACATCGGTCCAACTATCCGTGGAAGCAAATCTACTTGTTGTAATGAAAAATACTGTTTTTGCTATGTAACATGAATGAGTATATTTTATCATCGCCAAGACAGCCTCCTGAATATGTCCAATGTCGTGAAGCAAAAACCACTTATATTTATATATTAAATTTCCCCAGAGAACGATTCGCCAAAGGACAGTATGGCAAGGGGACGTTTCATTAAGGGAATTGACGCCAAAGAAATTCCATCCAATGATCTGGTCAACCAAGAGATATTTCAGTTAAGACATGTCTTTCGGTAAAACTCAGGCTGGGTGAACTGACCTTTGACCAACCGTCTCTTTGGTGAAACATGGAACGTCTAAACCTTAATTTAAATCTATTTCTACCATAAACTCAAGTTATTCACTGCTCAGATGCATACGATTGTCATAAATTAGCCGAAACAATGACTCTTACAAAAATTAATACTTCCACAATTTGCAAAAAGATAAAACTTTTTCTTATTTAAAAGTTCATTATCGAATTATTCTTTACTATATTAAGAAAAGAAACGTTGGCTACCTAATTAGAGCGAGGTACTTCCATTCAGGGGCTAAGTACTTCCATTTCAGGAATTATATCATATTTATAACATATAATATATATCATATGTCAGCCATATATGACTTCAAGGATCGCCAACAAGTCTCCCCTACCGAATAACCGCTTCCGCTCCACGACTTCTGATTGAAATTTATTTTTCCCGCTTATATTCACGACACCTGTGCAGACTGCCCAAAGCCCCAATTTATGTACAGAAGGTCTCCATAGAAACCTCCCGAAATCAAATTTCTCTCTCCAGGACACAATGGCCATTGGACCGAAAAATTTGAATGCACCAACGAGCGGAAACAGGGAGAAAATCGAAACACGAAAATGTGGACAGTGATTTTACCATTTCTGCGCGATTCGTTTATTCAAAGAAGGTTTAAAAAAGCGGATGTCCCCTTATATTATAATCGAGTGTTCAAGATGTAGCGACAGAAAATTTGGTTATATTCTATAAGAGGCCAGATTATTACTATTGGTCCCTAGAAGGTCACAGGCTATACTAGCCTATTAGCCCCAACTCAGTACATAAACGCTACTGAATGAAATAAGATGGTAGAACTAACACTTTCATTTATACCATCATATATATAAAAAGCAAATGTCTGTCCGTCTGTCCGACGCCCTATCTATCTCAGAAACGGCTTGACTTGGAGATCTGAAACAAACTGCATTGTGTTTCTACGAAGCTGAAACCCTCAGAATAACTATTCTTATCGCACTAAAGGCCCGGGTTCGAGCCCAGGAGCCCATAATACGTTTCTATAAGAGATGAACGTGAAGTACGTTTTCATGAATTGCAGAGGTTGTTCCTTTTAGAAAATTAAATTAGAAACAATGGTCCTGCGAAATTTAGACAAGAAAGGGAAATGATCATATAATCTTATTTCAGTCAAAATATATTGATATAGATCCGAAATTTCGAAAATTGAGATAAAATACACGGAAAATTCGTAAAATCTTTGGGAAATTAACAACCCATCCCTTTGTCGAATGTTGATTTCANATATTTATATAAAGCAAATGTCTGTCCGTCTGTCCGACCCCCTATCTATCTCAGAAACGGCTTGACTTGGAGATCTGAAACAAACTGCATTGTGTTTCTACGAAGCTGAAACCCTTAGAATAACTATTCTTATCGCTCTAAAGGCCCGGGTTCGAGCCTAGGAGCCCATAATACGTTTTGTACGTAATATTTTTGTACGTTTATATTGATATAGATCCGAAATTTCGAAAATTGAGATAAAATACACGGAAAATTCGTAAAATCTTTGGGAAATTAACAACCCATCCCTTTGTCGAATGTTGATTTCAGGAATTATCCCATATAAGTACACGAAGATTACCAGTTCTTATATTTTTCTATACGAAATGTACGTAAAGTAGGCTTTCATAACTCGAAAACAGTAGAATAAATATTATAAAGAACGTTAAGAAATATATTGAGTTATTACGACCTTACAACGGACTGTTTCTAGCATATGAGCTTATTTCCTAACTTTTATTAATTCTATTTATTATAAGTCACCATTTTAGCAACCGATTGCCCCCCCTTCTATCTATTCATTATTAAGGTTCCAACTCGTGCTAGTTTATATTTTCCAAACCCCAGCCCAAAACACTCCAAGCCTACTTGCCTCGGTACATACTACAGACGCAGCCTAACAATGGTATTTTAAATTAAGCTAAATTTTGCTCCAAAAGAAAAAGTAATGTATCCGTAAGACGTAATTTCCTTCGCCCTCTGGTCCACTTATGCGATGCGCCCAGTTCATTCTTCTATTTCTCTTGCGACCTGTTCGACTCTCCGCGTAGCTGGGATTCCTACTTCACCGCTAAACGGATAAGAGCTCCCTCTCTCGAGAGCGCCAGTCCGCCCTCTTTTGGAGGTCTACTGAGTTAGGAACCGGACTTTAATCTCATTAGTATCTTCTTGGGACTCCCTGCAATAGAAAAGTGGATGGGATAGGTCGATTCGAAAGGAAAGGAGGAAACGGTCGTGAGCATCGGGGCAGTGTTCCAGCCAGTAGTTGTACCATCTTACGCCTCGCTGCAAAAGAATGTTGGGAGAAACGGGGTCAACAAACTTGCTAGGTAAGATACAAAATGATTAACGAAGACGTTGAGCCTGTGGATTTAAAACTATCGGGTAAACATGGTGTTGAATAAAAGGAATACTTTTCTCCTAAGTCTTCAATTTCATAGAAAATCTATAGCTAACGTTTATTGATCCTTATGTACGAAAGAAGCTTAAAGTTCTATCATCGCTTCTTATGACCCATTAAGTTTCCATAAAATGATTTACCATCACAGAGCTTGTTCGTAGTAGTACGTTAGCTTAATCATAATTGATGATTTAATATTTACTAAAAGCAACTTTAATTGGTAAAAATACTAGGTCCTTTTAATGTTACTTGCAGCCTCATGTGGCCTACTGATGTTTTATCACATTCCTTGGAGGAACACTAATTATTTCCGTCATAATTGATAACCTAAACTGAAATTTTGAATACGCTGAAAACAATTTTCCTCAAGAGTGGATGTGTAGAGAAAAGAGGAAAATTCAACCTTAGAGTGGTCAGAAAATACCAAAATATCTTATTAAATGGATAGTGCACCATTGGCGGAAAATATTCTAGAGGAAGAATAAATGCGTAGTGACATCTAACCTTCAGTTGAGGGCAGTGAAATTGGATATTTTATGCAATAGATGGGCACTACATCAAGTTCCCTCTCCTTTGATGACTTTTCGAAAGCAGTCGAGAGAAATGTTCTATTTCCATTCCTTTGCGAGTAAATTAACTACATAATTTCTATGTCACTCCGTTAAATTATGGGAAATGGCTAGGTGCAGGTTCTTTAATGAGTTTGAAAGCTGTTTAGGGGACCAGGTCCGTGCGTTTAAAAGACTACGAGCTAACAACATGGAACTTAGTTACAAATTTTGAACAATTTACGAAATTCCTGGTAGAATTTCTTAAGCTACAGCGTCGGAATACATTACTTAATATTTTATCTGCTGACCGCTGAAGGAATACATACATATGTTTGAAATTTTTAGCTGAAGACCTATCAATGTCTCGTATGGTTTTTAAGCGATTGAAGGTGAAAACTACTATAATAACTATTATCAATGGTATGCGGTAACCAACTTTTAGTATACACAAAAAAAAGATGTTTAAAATTTCCGTTAAAATAGTCCTGAGATGATTTTAATGACCTGAACTTGTACCAATAACGTATTCTTAAAAGGTTCCCTGCGAAATCTTTTTTTAAAGCCAAAAACGTTTCCTCTAAAGATGTTTAAGATATTTAAGGACTAAATACGTAAAGGAACAGCTTATAGGAGGATAAGAAATTCAACGGAAGATTTCCGGAGTCCCATGGTTATTTTCTGAAAGGTGTCTAACCAGAATACACCGTTCTGTTCTGAGAATACTTCATAAATTTTAGCTCCTATGATTGGATGTCATTTAGCAATACCGTAATGGAAGATATTGAACTTAAACTGAATTCTTTCAAATTTCTCAACAAATTTTGGGCCCATGAAAAATCGGTTGGGCGGAATTTTAAAAAATATCTAAATCATTGTGTGATATAAATTATATTTTGCACAAGAAAAGTGCATAAAATACAAAGATTTTATCATATGCACGTGCTAAATATTTATCACATTTATAAAAAAACTGGTCTGATGTAAATAGACGCAACTTCTCCTTTATGTGGGGTGATTTCTTCCGCGTTACGTACCCCTTCTACCGCCTTGCGAACCCCTATTTTATAGTATGCAATGATTTCACATATTCAGAAGATAAACAATTACGTTTCAAGCTGCTCTCGCAAAAACTGACGCTGTTGCCAACATTTCATCCCGTCTATTTCTTAACGTGAACCTCCATCGAGGACAATAAATAATGTAAGAATAAATTCATTTTGGGCCCTATGCTTGATGCTCGGAGCTCATGAAACCGAAGAAAAAAATTTTCAACGGCAGCAAATATTAATCCACGAATAGAGATGGGAGGAACCGAACATGTGAGAAAAGAAAATGTCCATTTTTCCCGACTTTGAAAGGAGCCCCTCTCGACCCTTCCACAAAAAACTCATAAATGAAGTAAAGAGAAGTGGTGGGTACCTTCAACAACACTCCACTTCCACAGCTCACACTTCTAAACAGCGTCGCCTGGCAACCGGTGATGATTGATGTCCATTGCGCATGCGCACCATGCGATAAAAAAAATCCCTTGCGGATGATTTTGGGAGAAAATAACTTGAACCAGCGACAAGGTAAGGACGATTTTACTACAGTAAATCACCCAAAATTTGTCAATGTTAATTCTTAAATCTGATTCTAAAATTTAGAAGTTATTTTGTTAGATTTTAAGCACAAAACTGATTTTCAGGAATGATAGTAGAGTACCGGAATTGTACATCAATGCTACTTATATAGGAAGACACTTTGAAAACTTGTACTTCTTCCACAGAATTACTGTGAAGTTTAACCAATAGTACCTGTTTACCGAAGATGTATCATATATAGACTTCACTAAAAGAAATATCTATTGGGTCTATGTATGTTAAAATCCCTTTCCCTTTCTTTTTACCGTGTAATTAATTCAATGCTGCTAAATATTGATCGTTGTGATGCAGTTGTTTACATAAATCCCTTTCAATTATTGAAATGTTTCATTTTTATTTGCTCTAAAATTTTAATCGATTAAATATGAAATATACGGAAAATGCCGTGATATTGTGGAAATTCATGATATTACACAGATATGTACTTTCTCCGCAGCAATTGTTATTGTTAAAAATATTGCTGAGGAAAAATTAAATATCTGTGTAATTTAACGATAAAATATGCATAAACACAAATGGATACAAAGCTGGAAATTCGCTTTTAACTGCGTTTTCCTATAATAGAGACCCTCATCTAGTCCCAATTTCGCTCAATGAAGACGTTCGTATTGTATTGTATTATCCACAATAATTAATTATTAATAGTACACATAATTATTTCGGCCATCAGAGTATATATATGAGAATATTCTTCCCAGTACCCTGTAATTTCAAGCAAATTTTGCATATTTGGCCTTCGCAACACGGTAGTTAAGGCACACCCAAATAGAACCGCGTTTTACCGTAGGTAGTTAGGAACGACGTCTATTCAAAATTCATGCGAAGCTCGTTTTCCTCTCTTAAAGGTTTTATTTCTTTTACAAAATTTCATTAGAAGTACAATGGAAACGAGGAACAAACGAAGGAAAATAGAATTCAAGATTCTTATTCCGGTCTCTCCATTTCTTTTCAGGACGATGTTAGAGAAACTTAATAAATAAACTTAAGAATTGTATATTTAAGTGTTTTCAACGACTCATCCCCCTTACGGCCTAGTGAATGAGACTTTACGTTGAAAATTGAAGACAAGCTGTTGACAACAATGCTGACAAGAAGACAACTGGGAATTCAGGCACGTGTAGAATTTTTATAAAAATAAAATCGATTGTGGCAGGATTTATGTAGCGGAAATCCAAATAAATAAGATCATAAGAATAAAATTACAATAACGCTTTTTTACAGATATATTTTAAACACACGACCGGTTTCGGCACAGATCGGCCATCATCAGGTGAGGAAATCACAAACAAGAAGACTTAGTTAATAAAGAAGTATTTGTAATTTTACTCTTACCATCCCGTTGAAAAAAAATTTCAAAATATAACTCCTTTCCTTGGAAAGTGAGTAACTGAAAATCAAAGATAAAATTTTACGAATTACCATTTGATAATCATCACTGAAAGCATAACGTTAAATATTTTATGCATTAGCAATCCGAGTCCGAATTTATCGAGGATTACTCAAACCATCCAGCGTAGAGTTCGAATATTGACATTTATAGGCCGAATTTATTTTATATATTATATTAAGCTCCTTCGCGCTTGACGGGCAAATATACCGGTTTTCAATAAAAAACGTAAAGGTTTCATTATTTTACTTTTCTATTTCTATATTCTATTTTTATTGTACTTTTCAATATTTTGTGAATGGATGTTTTTTATCAAATTCAAAAACGACATCTTTATATTAGCATCACAATTTTGCTGCCTTTATTCCCCATTAGAATTAAGAGATGAATCAACCAGTCTATTAACACAATAGCTAATATATATATATATAATAGCATAATACAAGCATATCGTTAAGGGTCCTTCTCAAATATTAAACAAAGTGCTCAAAAATGCTTTCGCGTGCAGGCTCGGAATCCTTAGTAATAAAGGGTAGGCGCTTAAGAAGTTTAGTAAGAGAAAGTTCTCGGAGACAACAAAAATTATGAGCCTTCCACGCTACCTTCACCAATCTAACAGCAGGTGGAAAATGAAAGGGGTACATGAGAAGACATATCTTTGTAAACATTACTTAGAACAGTGTTAAATACTAAGTGGTAACCGATATTAATTAGATGTCTAATGGAATACACCAAGAAATGAAGTAACTTAAGTAAATGAAGAATAATTAACTGTACAGTTATAATATTGATAGTATTATCTAAAAATCAAGACTAGATGTAAAGCCAAAATGAAAATAAAAATAAGGCCTAGGTTTTCTAATTCACCATAAACGAGTTTTCTTACCTACTGCAAAATTTTAATACATAATATGATGTCACGCTACATTGCCCGTCACATATTACGTTATGTATAACGGAAAACGTTCCAAAACCCTGCCTCTTCGTAAAGATTAAAGGTCCTTGTCTGGAAGTCGATTTCAGATCTTCCACTTTTCGGTTGATTAGCTAACTAAGCAATCAACTTAATAAGCGTGGTTGCTTAATTAGCTAATTAAGCAACCACGCATTGTAAGTTCTCTTTTTATGGGAGTTTTATGGGCAAATTGACTGGTGGCTCCTACTTAGCGGCACCCGCCACCGCCACGGTCCTCGTAGTGGCATTGGAACCACAAAAGAGGTATGAAGGGATACCCCATCTGAAGGATATAGCGAGGAAGTGGATTTGGGAATAACATTGCACGGGAAAGAGCAAAGTACAAATAAACTCCTCACCCCACCTTATGTTGACATAAAATGACAATAAGGGCTGCGGAACATTATTCCGCTGATAAACAACATCATTGAGGGGAAATTAAACGTCCCTCGGGAGATTAATGACCGCAAAAGGCGCGGATTAATTCGGCTCAGATGGGATTAGCCGCTAGTGACCACAGCTGAAGCAGGTACAGACCCTCCGATCCACGACATTCCGAAATCAGATAAGGTAAAGTGCCCACAGCGATAGACGAGAGCTACCTGGCGTACGATACAGAGGGATCAGGGAAAGGCAACCCGTGAGAACGTTCCAAACCAAATGAACGCAAGAAAACCATGTTATCCTCTGAAATTCATTCATACAAATAAGTATTTCTAAATTCTGTTATCTTATGGCCAATTTACACTTATACTTTAGAATCTGAATCCCTATTTTCGCAATTTCCAACATTAACATCGATGATAAAAATATTATTTTGTACCACATGTTCTTTCTCATGGCGCTGATTCCGATTTTGTATGGCTGTCACATCAACTGAATCCCCTCACATCCCCTTCGCTGACAATTTGTTTGTATAACTTAGAAGAAAGCATATTTTTTATATGTTAATTTTTGCGCTTATACTTTACAACGAATGAAAAGAAATTCTTCTTTCCCTTTGAATAGCTAATTAATATTACAATTTAATAAATAATACANAAAATTTTAATAAAAATTTTAACCTATTTACTGTAAATGTACATGCTGTTGTAGACGTGATGTATCTGTTGTGAAATAATAAAGTTGTAAATCATAGCTGCTTAAATTGTCAATTTGTAACCATATGTAATTGTTACATGTTAGTCATAGCTTTTTAAGTTGTGAACATGAAATCATGTACAACTGTACTATGTAATCGTAGCTGTTTAAGTTTTTAATTGGTAAATTTTGTAAAACATTGTAGTTAGTAGACGGGATTCAGAAATGTATATATTTTTAGATGTAGATCTTAAGTGTTAGCTGTAGAATGTGAATAATGTAACGTCGCCACCTGACCTAGTGTCATCCTGCGGGGGAATTATATAATAATAAAAACAATAATAATAACACTGACATGTTAGGTAAAACAATAGAGATACACAAATAGAACGCATATAAAAAGCATGCTAGACAAGCTCAATACGATCTATAACTTATCTAAGATTTCTTTAGTAAGAATGGTCAAAAAGCAGAAAATCCTAAATATGAGACATCTCGGGCGTGACTGGATTATAAACCAATTTCTTTTATAAGATATCTCAGGTACGTCGAGAAAGTAGTTATGTGTTACAAAATTAAAATGTCTGCACCGAAACAAGAGATGGACTTGACGTAAGTAAGACTTGCGCAAGTTTCTGATATTGGTTTAATAAATATACACATTTGGAAATAAATTGTGAGTTGAATCGATTTCGGATGACATATTGTACCTACATCGTAGACGACTTCATTATTTTAACCTTAAGTTTAAAATATTTCGTAACATTTTTACGTAAAGTTTTCGGGTGGAAATTTCTTCCTATCCAATAAACGATACGGTTCATTTAAAAATTAAAACAATGAAGGGAGTTCCAAGTATAGTATAAAAAATATAAAGGAAGTTTGCATTAAATACCAGCATAAAATTAAAATGCATCGCGCGACAATGGGAAGGGATTCCAAGGAGTCATCCTATAAAAACCTACGAACATATACGAACAGACAACTCTTAGCAATAAACATTCAAGGATGTAACATTTTACAAAATGATTGAAAATTTTCGTAATGTGTTTCGTAAGAAATGGCATACCTACTTGCATTAAAGTAAAGAAATCGAAAAAATTGAGTATAAAATCCTGAATGTAGAAGAGAAAAGGTAAAAAACAATTGGCAAGATTAATGGTTGTTAAAAGAAATAAAACGAAGTAAAAGTGAAATGGCTTAGAGGGAAATTTTGTAACATGAGATTTGAGCCCTTGTGAAAATCATAATTGTTTCTGTGAGTTATTTTCTGAGAGTATTTTTGTTTATTCCTTCGATAGGTGAGGTAAGTTCACACACATGGGAACTCCTCCGGGAATCTAACCCGTGACAGCATTCTCCAATGCCAAGCGCATTTTCCATATGCCATCCTTGAGCCCAAAAGTCCCTTCAAAAGCAATAAAATGAAGTTCTATCACGTGGAATATCAAAGTTTCAATGTGGTTCAAAAGAATGAAGAAGAAAATCATTCTCAACTAAAAAAAATATTAGCAAATAAGAGACCAAAAATAAAGCAAAAATGTAGAGAAATCGATCAATTAGGAAACTTAATTTTTGTAAAAGTAAAGACGGAGGAATTGAATGAGGTACCTTGAATTATTTTAAAGTTAAACACGGATTCTAAGATATAATTGTACATAAAAAAGTCCCTGCATTTGTTTCGAAGTGAACTTGGCGCTATAGAGAGGTAATTTAAGTTCACGACAGCAATACTAATAAAAAATAAATTTAAAGCAATAAATAATAAAAGAATTTCATTGTTACGTCGTTTCGCCAGCATTAAACTTCGTTTACATACCTTTTCAAAATATGAGCAATTTAGTTTCCTCACAGTATTGATACATATGCGTCGTTAACGCATTTATAGGTAGTAGCAAAAGACTGGCGTTAAACTTTCATGAGCCAATATAACCTATCTTTTATTTATTTAGCCGAAAGAACATACGCCCAGAGTACAGCACTAAAGAGACATAACCTGAAAAACGCCTTCCATATCTCCCTTATTCGGAAAGATCTATAGAGGAACCCAATTGCCTTCTTCAAATCAAGTTTGTCTTCTTTCATGGCCCTCAACTTTACACAGTACCACTTATCTATCTTGCTCATCTTCCTCTATTGGATGAGAACTGCCCAATGCTATAACCTTTTTCTTCCTTTGATTTCTTCCCAGTTATGCCCACCCCGTCGAGAACTATTCTCGTTCTTTTCTCTCTAGTTCGACTTGTTTTTTCTGCCTCATAGAATCCTCTCTTTGCTTCAATACCGCGGTGCTTTCCCGCTTTGCTTTTTCGCCTTTGATCCCTTTCTCTTTTCTCTACATCCGTGATTTTATTAATTTTGCGTTCCCCCTCCACTTCGTTGGAAGTTCTAATGGAGGGACCTTCTGTTGCGAAGCACTTTGGCGACAACAAAGTTTCTTTGGTTCCGACGGGAACACTTAAGGAGGTTCCGTAGTTGGATGGACAACAACTTGAGGCTTCGCTAAACAGTGTTTGTTTGTTCTACTAAATTGATAAACATAGAGGTTTGGAGTTGACCTGTTACCAAGCAGCGCGTTCTAGCAAATAAATTCATGCTCAATTACGAGAAAGTGATTGAAAGCTAATAACAGGGTTTACATTGTTTTCTCAACAAGCCGTCAATCTTTTGTGTTGCTTTGTCAACTAATATCGACTCCAACTAACCTTCAAACGTTAATCACTCCACCCTCCTTCTAACATTATGTATTACTATTCCATTTATATGTGAATATCAAATGAATATTACGTTTTGAATCATTATCGTAGATAAATTAAGTACTTAAGACAGAGCTAATTTCGATCAAGTTGCATCATTGTCTCTAAACACTTGAGGGTAATCAACATTTATGTAAGACTGCAATTTGCGATCTATTCCCCGAAGGCTACATACTACTTTGTCGTTAATATTGTAAACTATATTAAGCGTGAATATATAAAAGTATATGCATCAATAAGATGTATTCATTATATAACGTATTTAAATATATTAAGAAGCACATACTAGGTAGAAGAGAGGACTGCTATGATCTAACCTTGTCGAATAACGTCTCAATCAAATCAGTCTATAGCATTTGCATTTCCAATCAGCAATTCGGAAACCTCTCTTCCTCACCAACACTGGATATGAGGATTTTATTTCATTCTTGAAAATATGTATTCAAATCTTCCCACCAATTCATTTTATTCCCTATCCTATCCTACATAAATATTTCCAAGGGTAGCTCAAAGGTAACGGGGATTACTGATCGAGAACCCAGATGTAGATAATAAGTTCCAATTTCAAGCACCTCTTTCTTTTCTATTCTACAATGGACTCCAGATTTGACATCGATTACTACATTACCCGGCATTAAGCCGATGCAGAAGACTAAATGGTAGAAACAAAAATCTTCGCTATTGGATATTGGATAACAAAATCATTTTATAAAAAATTTCATTCCCTACCTATTCATTTGTTTAACTATCCATTTTCGAATAGAATTAGTAATTTGCCTTGCTCATTGCCATACCTTTTGAAATGGATGTAATGTCACTATTCCAAGCGCTAAATAAAATCAATACCCACCGCTTATTACATAACCCCAAGATTGCTGGAACCCTATAGAAAGTGAAGCAATCCTCCGCCTTATAATAAAGAACTTAATCTTTTCTAGGTACGAGAATAATAATTTGATACGTGGAAAAAAACCACACAAAGTTACACAAACCCACACCCACATAGAAAGAGATTCAAAATTGACATATCTTTAGATCCATAATTCGTAAGTGGCAAATTGGTCTAAACAATTTAGGAAACCCCAAAGACGAAGACCCGAACTTCGTCAGAAAAGAGAAAAACGGCTCGCAGCGGACGAATGAAAGAAATATGGGCACGAAAGAAGGGAAAACACTGTATTCGAGCACTTCGCATAGTCCTAAATGGGTTTATTCGCAATTAATGAATAAAGAAAATTGAACGAAATAACCTTTGGGCAAGATTACAGAATACAAATATAACATTACTACACGTTCGCGGTATCAAATGTAATCCACGCAGTTAAATGCAGAAACTTCGCTGATTTCCATGCACCTTCGAGAATTTCAAATAGTCCAAGGTTTTCGAAATTGTAAGACATCGGTGATTTTCGTTTCCGTGAATTCGACGGAAATTTATTCTTTTCTCAGCTCCTTCTCTCCTTTTGGAAGACTGCCCAAAACGCCTCATTCTTCCACGTATTTTTACGTTCCCAAGTATTTTTTACGATCGGGCGACGGTCGTTTCGTTTGCTAAAGTCCGAACAGAGCCGCAAGGCGATCAAATGGAACCCTTCCACTTCCCTAAACTTTTCTTTATTTTCCCCATTAGAAATACAGGGGGGATGAGCGGGGTTGTAGAATCGGGGGGTCCGAAGTTTACCGGGTGATAAAAAGGAAAATTGGAGCCATTAAAGAACGCCCTTAAGGAGATGTTAAAATAAAGTTGGACTGCAAATCGAAGGTAATCAAAGTAATAAATGGATCTTGGAGATGTTTTCTTTCGGAGTTAAGAGTAACGAACGGTTACTCGAGAATGATCTCCTGAAGCGAATGTAATTTAAAAGATTGCTTATAGTAAAATAGACGAGGACCACAATATTTACGAGTTATACTTAAGAATATCATACCTCTAGGTATTCGGCTATTTTCTAGGTATTCGACTTCGTTAAGGTCCAATAGAATGCCTACTGAACTATTTAAGTCTGCCAAATCTGTGAGATTAATTACGGATGCCATATTGATTAAAAGAATTGTGAGATGCCTACGTCCTACAAATGTGTCACAGATGACAGATTACGAAACTTTTGGCCCATGAAAGGGATTAAAAAATAATTTCAGTATCCAAAATTATATTTATTCAAAAGGTGAAAGTGCTTTGATTAGATTATCTACGAAAAGCCTAAGTATGATTTCGAATACTGAACACAGAAGTTAAAATTTCAAATATAAAGGTCAAATAAAAAGGTTAAATGCCACAGATGAATATAATCATTTTCAGCTATAGGGGAGGGGTGCCTAAATCGCACCAGTTTTAAAAAATAAGTGATAAATTGTTTTTTTACGTTCAGACGTGTAAAGAAGCATTTCCTCCTTTTCCAAAAATTGATAAGGAATTTGTATTCCAGTTCGAACTATTTAATAAAAAATTAATTTAAGCCCTTGTAAGCAATGCGATTTAGGCGACAGCTTTCCTATTTCTAACAACAGGCATCCCAAATTGCATCCTATTTCAAAATAGTAACAAAATAACAAGCTTCAACCGCATTAGACGCAGTAGCAGGTATCTTTGGAAAGTATATAATTTTAGACCCATAAGGAAAGAAAAAATCTGTATTAACATGTCTTCAGTATAAGAAAAGAAAAATACTTATATTTGACGATAATAACAAATATCTAAATTTTTCTTATTGAAAAAATCTAAAATTATTAAATAATTCACAAAAAATTCACCAGTGTTTGAAAAAGTGCGAACGTTTTTAAATAATCTCAACCTTAATTTATTTTCAAATTTTCTATATGAACTGAAGTTTATTTGCACAAATCACCGCGCGGAGATGTGGTGCGGTTAGGGAACCTCCGCCATTTTGAAAGAAATGATTCTCCCTAAACGCGTGTGAATACCACTGTACTGATGGCACTAAACGTAACCTAAGAGAGTACACAGATATGACATTTACTCAAAATAAAAAGAATAGGACACACCTGTCTCCTATACTATCCTTACGAAAATACTAAAAAATTAGCTCGAGAAACACTTATTTTCTTACAATGCTTACAACAGTTCTAACCTCACAGGCTACCACAGAACAAGTGAGGGGTGCTTGGGTGTTAGAAGTTTTAAACGTAGGAGACAGATGGGACAAAAGTGCAGTAGTTCAGCTTTTGGAACAGTGGTGCGATTTGGGAGGCGGTGCGATGTAGGTAAATCTCCTATATCTTTACAATCATCATCGAACATGATTGGAAACGATGATCCGCATATGGACATAACAAGCTAAAGTTGTCGATTAATCAATCATCCGTTTTATTTCACGATATGTTTATCCGTTTACCTTTAGTGAACAAACGAATACATGGCTGTTCTAAGTAAAGTCTTCCTCCCGAAGGCTGGTTTAAACCTCATCCCCTCCACCAATAGCTACGAAAGGCTTTCGAAATCAGGCTGAGGAGAGTAGGCAAAATGAGGAGTGAAGCAGTTTGCCCTTGCTTTCCTCACTGAGTTAGAATTCTATGAGTGGGAGGTCCACGTAAGTTAGCACAATGACTCTACGAGTAACACTTTCCGTAGTATCCAAAAAGGAGAGACCTTCAATCAATGTCATTATTCAGCGTCACTCATAGCTCATTAGCTTTCATATTAACACAGCCATGAACAAAACTGAGACAAAAGTAAATGAAGGATATATTTTTCTTTATCCTGTACCAAAATACAAATGAAAAATATTCCATTCATCAGGATATGGTAGGAGGACATGTACTAGAGTATAAAACATTGAACACAAAATACAAGAGATTTGTTCAGTTTCTAACAAAACTTTATCGCATAACGTTGCTCGAGTGGCGATTCCATCACGTTTCGTGACACAGGCACTAAACAGGGGTGCGCAGAGACAGCAATCCTGACGCCCCAACTGCTCGGAGTAGACTGGCAAAGGCATCGCTTTGAAGCTGAGAGTCCTCCTAATCTAACCGCTCGGAAAGCTCTGTGGCCATTTTAAGTACCAGCACAAAAAAATGCATTACCTTCCGGATACACCTTGTAGGTCGAGAAGTTGTCTTGATTGCCTATCCTTGTCCTTTATTAATAGCCAATCAGCAGTTTTCCAACATTTTTCCGTTTGATTTTAAGAATCATATCATCTCAGACATGAGACAAGAATGAGGCAAAAGTAAATGAAATATACATTTTCCTTTATCCTTTACCAAAAGACAAATGAAATATAATCCATTCCTCAAGGTATGGCTGCAGAACCGTGAGTTAACGTTGGGTGGGGGTCAGGACATGAGTCCGAGATTTTTTGAGGCGAGAATACTTTTCTTCTATGATGTCATCATGGGAACATCTGTCATAAAACAATTTTTGGGGGTTTCTCATAATAATAATATGATATTACATATAAGTACAAGTAGTTACTCAAGTAATAATAAAATGATGCGCATCAGGAATTTTTATGGTAATTTTTTTCCAAATGATTTCGAACAAAAAGTTTCATAAATTAATGAATCGAACTCAATGATTAATGTAACATTTATTTAATGGAATTTAATATCAAATCTTTATCCAGTTGAAAAGGATGAGCTTATTTACAAACGTTTTCAAAGTATCTATACGGAACGGGAGCCTGCATGACTCTCAGCCTGGGGCACCAATACTTCTAGGACCCTGTATGTATGAAAACGAAATTTTTCTAAATGCCAAATGGAATATTCAGAACAGAAAATTTTATACGTGGCTTGGACTAGAATCCAGACATTCCGCTTTTCGGGCAGATGCTCGTGCTAATTGATATAGCAATCTCACTCCTTTTTCAGGAGTATTTCAGGCATTTTTGGCATAAGTCATTGAACATATATTCAGAAAGTGAAACATCTTGATTGAGCCCCATTCAAATGCGATATTTTCACGTCACTGAATGCAAATTAACCACCTAATTCCCTTTGTTTCACTTTACTGTCAAGTATCATCCTTAGCCAAATACTCTGGAAAAATTGGCAGCTTCCACAGAGTTTCATTTTGGCAACCTTTCCGTATGTTCTAATCGCATCTGTACATTTTACTTTAAATATATTTTTAAGATCCTCATGATGGTAGACCACTGTAGAAAGTATTTACTATAATAAAATTAACAAGAGTTATATTTATTATCCTTTACGGAATTACAAGAATTCACGCCTAATTACGCCGATGCTAGACATTCTAAACATTCTAGTTTCGAAGTCATCAGATATTTCATAGTTAATAGATATTTCCAAACGTCCAACCAAAAGCTATAATATATTCTACTGCTCTATATTCTGCCAACAAAAATCTACATAAACTCCCAGTTGGCAGAATAACGGGTTCAATTTGCGGTGAAAGCATATGAGTGCGGAATGACCTCAGCTGTCGAAGAACATTAAACAGTGCCACAATCAGTTCTTTCTCTAAAAATTAAACAGGTAGCTTTAACACGATTTTTAATCCTTCCTTCCAGCGATTCTTATCCTAAGTGTAGAAACATCTTCATAACACTCAAAACATTTCATAGCAACTCTTAATAAAACTCAGTCTTAAGCTGGATCTTTTCTATAGTGTTAATGAATGAAATCGATAATCATTTAGAGAGTTTCTCAGCAACCAATCTAGTTGGAGAAAACATTCCTTATAAAATACAGCCTCTATCGTGGGTTAAAAAAAATCATACGACCTTATCTTTCGATTCCTGTCGGACAAAATCATGCTCAGTGCTTTTATAAGGTATGTTAGGCTCACTTTTTATCAAGAGAACGCTTGCATTTTTACTTCGTGCGTGAAATATAGATGGCTCTCGCCGACACAAAAGCTTGGGGAAAGGCGAGGGAAAGAGACGTTGGAGCGAACTATTTTTACGGCGAACGGTTTGAGGGCGACGCAACGATGCTCGGGTCACACGAGAGAGAGATGGAGAAAGAAAGTTGAAAGGGTGGGTCTGAAGCAGCCGGGTGTGATCGGCGAAGGTAGATGGGTCACAGGCAGATATGGCAAAAAAGATGAAGCAAAGCGGGGACGAAGGCACAAAGGAACGGAAGGGATGACGAAGGAACGGGTTCCGAAGAATCTCTTGTTCCCTTTCTCTCGTTGATTTCTGAAGTGCGAGCTGGGCTCTAACGTAAGCCAATGAACCCCCAGCGTGGAAAAATCCCGGTTCAAAACGTCCACGGGTTTATTTTTAGCGGGTCAAGGGTTATCGCCGATTCTTCAAAGCGCAATGGAAAGTCGATATTACGTAGAATTTGAATTGATTTCCGATTCGTATTTCCGCTCGTGTAAAATTGGGCATTGAAAACCATGCAATTCTTTGTCCACCAAGTTCAGAATTCTCCATTTCACGTATTTCATACATGTCTTCAGTGGCAAGAAGTTTGTGTACGGCTGGAGCAAACTCCAAGAGTCCAAGTTTCTGAGACTCAAGTGTAGGCTTAGAAATGCAAAACAGGAAGTCCAATGCGTACATCAAGATGAGTATTATATATGAACTTCTGTTAATAGCCACATATAGCCATATAAATGTATTCGCAGTAAATATATCAAGTATAGTCCATATATTGGGATGTGTTAAACTTCGCATGAAGTACTTCCTTTCTCTGCATCGACTACGAATGAATAGGCCTTATAAGAATGAGACTTATATGTGACATAGAAATGAACGAAAGATAAACTTCTACAATGCTACATGTTTGCTCGATAAAGTAGGCTCTCGGGGTTAATCCTGGATTTATGAGTGATCTTTTCAAAATATCTGGAGATGCAAAGTTTCAGAAATATTTCGTCGAGAATCTCTGGCGCGGAATTCTTTATTTCAGTCCTGAAGGTACACCATGGCACTTTAAATGCATGAATACTCCTGAATTACTTATGAATCCTTCTCTTTGTACAGTTGCGTTTGTGCTTCATTTTAAAAATTTTCCTCATGGTACGCTTACTAAGAAAACCCTAGATAATATTGCATTACGTTATATATGCTTAGAATACAGAGGGATATTGTATACTGAACTGTACTATATTAACGTTAAGTAAAGTATTCCAGGGCAATAAACCTCACAAAAATACATTTTGGAGGGAAGGATTTGTTTCTATTTCAAAATTTCTTCGGTGAAACTATATGAAAATTAATTAATACGGACGGGTTGGTGAAGCGAATTTTTCTAGAACAAATAATTTCGGCAATATACCAAGGATACGCGTAATATCGCCCTGAGGCGAAGCTTCCACTCATCCTTTGTGTGGCCCCCGACAAAAATAACATCCGGAGCTCGAGGACTCAAAAGCAGGCCTCTCATATTTTTCCTACAACAAGAGCCTTTGTTTCGCGTGACCTTCACGACAGAAAGAGTTTCCCGCTCATCCCTGAAATGACTGTCCTCTTTTTTACCTTCTTCAACCCATTCAGAGATTGTCGCCACGTGGCACAAGTTGCTCACCGGATCGCCCTACAAAGTCACGTGACCCCGCGTGCTTCTGCCGCTAAAATACTCCTTTTATGTGACTCGACCATGCGTCACGTGACGCCGATCGGAATTCACTTCCGTCAAAGTCGAACAAGCCGCAATTTGCGAAGGGATTAATTACAGAAGGACACGCGGTTTCGAGGCAGAGTCCTTGCGAATGGCGAGTCACTTTTAAAGGAGAGGAGATAAAAACCGTCAGAAACGTGCGCAGCGTAACGCCCTGGCGAATTCCGCCATGTTGCTCGATCCCAGCGCCATTCCGCCGGAAGTGGCCGTGCTGCAAAGCCATTCAACTCCGTACTACGACCGTGTAGGGCACCACCTCATTTGCGGCGAAATGCCTCGCTTAACCATTCCATTACTTGGGCCGTTTCCCATACAGCCAGGGGACGAGGGAAAGAGGTTGCGGGACGGAGAACTCAAGAGTGATTGCATGCGAGGAGTGTCTTTTTGTTTTCGAGCACGCCCGGGGGAAAAAGGCGACCTCAAACGTCGACGCAAAGAAACGTCCGGCGATACTTCATTCCAGACTCCTCCAAAACCTCTCGAAAGAGCTGCTAAACGGCGCGGCTATCACTCCGAAATCAACATCTCCAGTCTGATTCTGGTCTGCCTCCTGTGAAATCCCATTCTCTCGTTCCCTTTACCAGTAATTCCTCGCGAATTAAGAGCTTTTCATCACCTTCTACTCCAATAAGGTTATGCGGATAGTAAATTAAGGACAATGAAATTAATTTCACCGCGAAATACAGGAAGGTCTTAGCACCGCAACGTGCTGCAGTGGGGCAGCGGGATTGAGAGAGCGCATGGAGACGAGAATAAGGCCCCCCAGAGTTTTCAGGAGTGGTCGTCAACCTTTCATAAGTTTGACTGTGATGGGTGGATTCCATATGAGACATAAGGGGGCAACTTGGTTAAATAGAAAAATATACAGAAAAGTAATTCTATCATCGTATTAAATAAAAGAACGTTATTATTATTATTATTAGGTGCGTATAGACCCTGTTATTTATGATCAAATGAAAGACTAATCGCATCTAGTTTTCCTGCACAATCTACATATATTTTCAAATATTACTACATCTAATAAAGCTCAGAATAAAAAAAATGGCAATGGAAAATATTTAAAGAAAAGGCTGCTTTAAGTTTAAGCTTTTAAGTTTTGTCGTTTCATGAGTAACCAAGCTGAGTTTTTCCACGAATTTGATTTTAAAATAATTTGCGATTCATCTGGATATAACATTTCGAGTAAATATTTACAGCAAATGAAATTGAAATGGATTACAAATAAGTAACTTCCGATAGGCCGCTAGAAAAGAACTTGAGAACACCAGCCCCGCATATGAAGAATTGAGGAAAGTATAAGTTATACATTCAGAGGCTCCTAAATGTAATTTAGCCAACGATTGTACACCACTCTACTTGACGGAGGTGCAAAAATTGATTTCTCGATAAAAATGTAAAATAGAGGGCAAAAACTAGAAAGAGAAGGTGCTGAAAAGGATACTTGACGAGTTAGTATATGCTGAAGACAGCTATGCGGCAGTGCCGCGGTGCCAGAAATCTACATCTACATAAATAACCCGCAAGCCACCTTTCGGCGTGTCAGGAGAAGAAATATTATACATAATGTATTATAATTCTATTGTAAATTCATATTAAGAATTGATTGCAACATTGATAATCACCCATATGTAAATTAGTTGTGTCTATTAAATTAATATTAATTTTATTCTTTGGAATAAAAAGCTGCCATTAGAATTGGTGTTTCCTTGAAGTGAGGAAATAATGATAGTAAATTACAAGGAAAAATACTAAAAACAGTTAAAAATATAATACAAAGAAGTTAAATTATCCCTGTAAAATTTCTCTTAATTATCAACTCCACTATTTTTGAATAAATAATCTCATGATGGTTGTAAAGGAAAATGAAGCTTTTGAATCCAAAGTCTGAGAGAGAGGAAGCATATATTACTGCTCAAAATTATTATTTTAAGAAAATCTTCGTGGAAAAGATTATAAAGTATACTGACGTTTAAGTTCATGTGTCAGAATCTTCAGTAAGATTTTAGTAAAAATGTAACCAAAAGTAGTATCAAAACCTCATATTCAACAACTTTCATCACAAATGAAGAACTGCCAAGTAATATTATTATTAATTAAATTATCCCGTAAAATTTTTGCTGACTCTTAATGATAAAATAGCTGTAAAATTCAAAGTTGCATTCGAAATCTGTATGCTCGGTACTTCTCCGCAGAAATTCTTTGTAAGTCGGTTCTCAAAAATTTCTGTCGAAAAATCTTCATTCAGAAATACTTCTCCACGAGGTCACGCCTTCCAGTATTTCATTTTTTTCCTAGCAAAATAACGTGAATCTGTGAAGATGTGAGCACAAAATCCAACCAAAAAAATCTAAAATTTAATCACATTCGGAGCAGTTTAGAATATACTGAGTTTTACGGTGGCAGTCTTTGGAAGTAAAAGTAAGTGCTAGAATAAGTTGGTATTGGAAACGAGACAGAATCTGCTGTAATTGTATCTTTTCCCTTTGTCCTAAAATGCACCGTTTTGTTTATGTTTCATTAATGTATAGCTTTACACTGAGATATAGAATCCTGATTGGTTAAACTGCAGGATAGGTGCAGCCTGATGTTTCTTTTTCTCGCCTGTTACAGACACGGCGTGGTATCGTTCCCTCTAGTATTTCTAACCGCAGCCCCGGATATTCTCCTATATCTGCTCGAGCACCATATTGTCAGCCGACCGAGTACCAACGGTAGCCGCATTCCCTAAAGCCCCGTCTATTCTTCCCACTGCTTCAGCCACTAAGAAATCTGCACGAAGGGGAGGTTATTTGTGACTTTTAATACTCCACACACCGAGTAGTATCCATTTTGCCCCAAAGGCTGGGGCACGAGTGGGGTAATGTTTACCTTCTCGGACACATACCAATATCCGGCGGAAGAGGAAAACGTGAAAACATGTCTGCGAAAGAATTTGAAATTCCTGCAACCATTTTCCCCATATTGAACGCATACTCGTCTTGAATATTTCCGTGACTATGCGCAATCGGACTTTAACGGCCACCGCAGTTTACAGCTCAATGTTCCATTGCATCTCTATGGCTATCTCCTGAAATAATCTATAAAATAAAATCCTATTTTGATTATAATTATTCAATAGGCGAAATTCTTGGTTAAAACTAAATTCATTACTCAAATATGAAACATAGCGTGAATAACTTAAACTCTACAATAACTTAAACAGTATAATAATCTAGTATTCACAGTTTAAGGCTAAAACGTTTCCATAACGCTGTAGAGGAAATATAACATATGTATGTGACTCTTATATAAAATCTAGATTAATATAATTACGATACTAATGAATAGAAACTTAAATAAATTGTTCATCATGAAAGCAAGGAAGCCTATATCCCTACATTTACATGTGTACCCAGTAAGCAGCCTTTTGGCGTGTGACCGAGGATAATGTTACAACCTCCCTATTTTCACGACAAAATTTTAGTCATACTTTCCCATTAGCAAGGACTTTCACGGGCCATTAAATGAAATTTGTGGGCTTACTTTCTAAAAAAACGAGCCACCTTTCCTCAACTTTGAGTTGAATAATACGATCGTACTTTGAAAAATTCTCATTCGATCAAAGAAATGAAACGGATCAGAGAGTTCCGTAGGTTTTATGGAATTAAAAATTGCGTCTTAAAAGCACAAAATTATTCTGCTATTGCTTCCCTCATTGAGAATGCTAACAATAGGAAACTTCAAGTTAGTGGAGCTACCGGATGGCTAAGTGTGTATCACGTTCTCCCTCGGTGAAAGCGGTCAGTCAGGAACGGTCATTCCAATAACTGTTGTTGTTGGATTGTATTAAATAAATAAATATTCACTCGTTAGGAAACTTCCGCCAGTTAAAATCACTTGCGATATTAAGCGAAGTTTTCTCAACCTTGTGCACATTTCCTGCCAGGCTGAAGGCGTGAAGAAATGACTGGGTTGCAGTGCGGATGAATTGATCCTGCTAGCTCGCTTTCGCAATACGAAAAAACAAACGCAAGAGTACGAAAAGGAGAGGTTTGGATACTGAAAACAGGAGGTATCGATTGGTTGCAGGCAGGACCGTGGATATCCAACTCGAGAACCAAATGGGAGTTAAATATTCAAGAGGATCGGGTCGTTGATTTGATCGGGAGGAAATGAATATGGAAGGAAAAAAGATGACGGGAGAAGTGCGAGATAGAAAGGAAATCGATAACAAAACGACAGCGATGGGAGATCTAATGATTTCCGCTGAAAAGAATGGAGAAAAAGATATGCAAATGAAAGGAAAGAAAAGAGTCTGTAGAAGCAGCTCTTCCAGATTGCGTTCTAATTTCGCGAATCATAGAAGTGTATGTAAAATAATCATCAGATCCGAGGAAGCGCACAGAATTCAATATCATTACCGAATACACCTTGCTCATTTCCATGAATAGTTGGAGAAGATAAAACCACTTCTCGAACGAGAGGTAATGAATTGATAATTAGTATAATATTCATGATGATTTGTTTACTCGAAGAATTGAAGCAGTGGTTACATCGTACAATCTACATCACTATGTAGATTGGACGAAATTTCCGCTCCACTTGAACTGGGAATCCGAATGACTTAAGAGCTTCGCTTAAAACTCTGTTAGAAACGAAGGAATAGTAATCTTCCACATTTTCTTAATTTCTTAATGTTACCCGTTTTTAGACTTAACAAGAAAGTTAAGTCGCTAAAGCTTTTGGATCTATTCAGAGTGTACACAGTCAAATTCGATACTCAATCAGCACGAACTTCCTACACGAAGACTTAGGAGATAGTTCGTGAACAAATCCCATTTTCAATTTGATCATCAATTTAAATTCTCGAGAACTTCTATAACTGATGCATTCAAGTAAAAATTTGTGGAATGTCTTAGCTCAGACAAGATGAAAACTATGCATTCCCCCTTAGCATTTATTTCAACTGTTTCGTTGCCGTGGTAGCATCATCTGGTATAAGGAAATAATTTTTAGGTTTAAATATTTGAGGTTGGAGAGGAGAGAATAAGAAGAGGTAATGGGTGAATATTATGGAAAACGGGTTCGATTCCCGGTGTGGGCCTATGTGCGAAATGACCTTAGCTGTCGAAGCACTTTTAACAATACTGCTACTACCATCATGAAAAAATCTTTTTAGGGAGGGAAATGTTTATAAATTCCACAATATATTCACTGATTACCTTACAGCTCACTATGCAAATAAGATTTGCAAATTTCTAATGCGGATAAAGAGACTATTTTCTATTTGAAATCGTTAGGGTATGAGTTATACACGAGTATAAGGCATATCTTACAGATTTCGCGGATTACATCAATAAGGTAACTCATTTTTCTAAATATATACCGTCTTGTTTTAGACCAAAGGTGAGTATGTGGTCCGCGAATTATAGTGAGCGGAATTCAACTGAAGGCACTATAATCTAGGAGGTTAAATTGCTCTCCTTAGATACTTCTCGGTCCTATATTTAATTCGATAAATTTGTTAATGTCCTCTGATATCCTTTTATAATGTTAGTACTACAAAAATGTTCACTTTAGCAAAAATTTCAGAGGTCACAACCAAGAGATATCTAATGAATGTTACAGCGACCCAAGGAGAAAAGTTAACCCAGTCCTTTTTAGGCCAGAGAATTTGATATATGTATATGCATAACATGATGTAACCTAAATACTTCATAGTCCATAAAAGTCAATATTCTCATTTTAATGTATGTGTTCCCTCAGTAAACTCGACATGGGGACATCTAAAAGTAATCAAATATTTTTTCAAACTCAAATATAACTGCGATTCTAACTCCACTTCCCGGAGCAATTGGAATACTATTATCACGTGGAAGTATTCTATTAGCGTATAAATCTCTCAATTGTTTTCATTTTCATTATTTTATCACAAGGATGTAAAATATAATGTACAAACCAAGTAACCATTCTGTTATGCATATAAACAATTAGTAGAAATAGGTTTGATGATTGTTAAATTAGTCAATTGCTTGCAGTTTTTAATCCTCTTACGCAACATAATTAAAACTTAACAAAAATAATGTTATGAATTCAATATTTTGCCTTTTCAATGCTTAAAACTACTTTCCCAAAAACTCTCCTATTCCTTCCTCATTTCATTTTAGGAGAAATTATCCAAATACTCCATAAGTAGTCTACACTCATGCCTCCACCACCAATCATTAGTATTGAAGTTGATCCGTATGAACTTTCATCCATGTCCATTGGAGTCTGTGTCCAGGCATTTCAACAATCCATGCAATTTCCAACGACATACGCTAAATGGCCGACATGAGAGCGGATATTGCCGAACAGAAGGTAGAATTTCTCCCGAATAAAATTTTCAAAGGGAGAGAGAGGTTGTCACAAGGCCAATTCTAGTTGGACGTCAGCGGTTGGGAACGAGAACTCAACCCATAATGAAACGCCCACGAAACCATAAAGAAGCAACCATATTAAAGTTTTATTTTTGCCAAAATCATGCAAGAAAGCTATCACTTGCTCACTACCAAACTTATAATGTATATTGAATGTTCACCTAAGTATTTTTGTATTTGTATTTGTATTTATTTCAATTGCATATACAAGAATACCATTCACAAAGAGGTATGGAAGTAAACATATCAATTATATATAGTTCTCGCGATAGCCAAAATATTTTATCATTTGATGTATTTATTTAAGTATACATGGAACTGCACCTAAACACGTAAATATTGATGGACTAAATCGTAAATATTTACGTTGCCTTTAATAAAACTTTGGACACTGAAAACAACGTTCCAATTTTTACATAAACGGAATATGTTAAATACTCTTCTACTTCTCTCTTTATAATAATTATAGATAGTAATTCTAATAATATGTCTATTTCTAATAATCTTTGTAATAATTATAGATTAAAAAATAGTTATCATACTCTATTCCTGAATGATATACGTATGAGTACATAGATGCGCAAGTATGTACTCGTAGTTAGATGTGAATTTGATGATTGTCTTCATAAAACTGAAATACACCTAAATGTAAAACGTCACACGAATGCTAAATAATTGAGATCCAACCATGAAATAAAGCAAATTAAGAAATCAGTCTGCGTTTCAGTATCTAAATAAAAATAAAGCATTACTACTTTTCACTCTGACAATTAGAAATAACGTTAAATGTGCGTTATGTAAACAGTGATACCTTGACTTACGAGCCGCTCTGCATACAAAACTTTCAACGTACGAACTTTCTTCTAACTCCATTATGACCTCTAGAAACGAACTTAATTTTTAAATGCGAACGGGAAATTATGATAGAAAACTTGGGTTCGAGATACAAACTTCTCGAATTACGAACTTCGAAATTAAACGAATTAAGTTCGTAAGTCAAGGTACCACTGTATGTAGGAAAGACGTTTATTTCTCCTCAATCCGAATCGATGTTTGGAGGAAAAAGAAAACAGTTACCATGGGACTTTCAGCTCTCTAAAAACCCTCCTACGTGTGTTGAAATCCTCTTGGTAAAACATAGGTAACATAGGAAACCCCTTGCCACACGCCGAAAGGCGGCTTGCAGGTTATTTATATGGATGTAGATTTAGGTATATGGATTCACATATGAACGGTTCCTTCCAAAATTATACTAAAAGATAGTTGAAATAATACTGACTGCGACTCACAAAGTAAAAATAGGATATCCTCACTTTAAAGGTCACCGCACAGTTTAGGTTCCCCTCAATACGATACGCTTCTATTTACAAACTGATTGGGTAAACGCAATGCATCGTGCACCAGTTTAATTTCCTCCAAATGTAACCTGATTATTTCTCGCTAATTCATTGTTTCTAGATGAGGAGTTCCACTCTTATTCCGATACTTTCCGATGAATTCGATCGCAATCAGATTAATTCACGCTAATCAGAATAATTAAAGTGGTACGGGTTTCGATTCCAAACGCACAAAATTTATCTCCGCACATTTACCCTCATAAGTTAACTAAAACACGCAAATGTGAAGCACAATGGACAAGTTTGATCCCACCCTATGATAATTAAAAGTTATGAGACTCTTTCTACCTTAAATGGGAATGTCTCCCTTAATCGATTGTATATTCTCTGGTTCATTCGTTTTTCTCCCATTTTTCCTTTATGCTCGTACGAACTAGAATTAAAATTCTGCCGAAAGAATGAATTATTATGATATAAAGATGTCTAGAATTAAAATTTGAGGGTAAATGAAAAAATAAATTGTCCAAATGCAATATATTTTACGAAAAACCGAAAAACGGTCTAGGCCCCGATTTTTTCAGCAATAGTACATTAATAAGCAGGCACATCTAAGCAATTCCTCTATGTATGTACTTGCCTCGTATCAGTCTTACAATTATCACAGAGGTTCATTCGTTTGTGCCCCCGCTGTACCAGTTTTGGGATGATTTTTGTCCGAAGAACCGATCGACCGTTCGGTATAATTAATTACCAACAAGACCATTCGACTGATAGGGGGCGGAAACGCTGACAGGCAGGGTTCTTTCTTTCGTCAACAAATACGAAACTCTGTCCTGCAAGAACCTTGCTCGTTGAAGGGAACACGTGATGGGTATGGCCTCGGTTAACGATATGAAGGGACTAATGGCTAAATCCCTGCGGCAATCATGTCGAAAATTGGTCAAAGGCAAGTGGAGGAATTTGTTGCTGATGCTATAGAAATGTTTCTATATATACTTGAATTTCCTGAATGTTTATTAACTATATTGAAAACGGGGCATATATATTTCGATTAGCCATTGCATTTCAAACGCTAAAATATTCGATTCCAAATTCATCCATCCTTAGAATACAATATTAATTGTGGTAATGTGAATGTTTAAATAGCCTTTACCAACGGAAGAGAAACTCATGCACACTTTCATGGGGAAAATTATTTATAAATGTTACAAGGAAGGAGTAAAATTATTGACATCATGTAAACCGATTAAAGGTGTAGGAATCTCTAGAACTTTCTGCTGATTTCTTTAAAATGTGACATCCTTTAAATACTTTTCCAATAACATCGACAAAAGAGTTTATAGAAAATCGTTAGGATCAGATTTACGGAATATTTTCCTCTCTCTAGATATGCGATAAAGAAAAATATATCTTTCATTTACTTTTGTCTCAGCTCTGCTCGCGGTAATGCTGAAAACTACTAACAATAAGAAATTCTGAGGAATGACGTAATCCCGGTCAGTAACTACTGATTGCTAAAACAGGGATATTTATAAGGTCATTATGCTATACTGAATTGGATATTTTACACTAATAGCATTCTGAAGAAAGCAACAAAAAACTGCTTCAATCCTCATCTTGCTTAATAAGCCTCGTTCCCAATCTGGACCTATTATTAGCAAAAAATGTAGGCTTTGAGGTTAAAATGAGCACTGACCCAACCGACAAACAGTAGGATAAATTATGAATTATATTATAAATCACTTTCATGGCAATGGATTGCACACACAAACGTATTCAACATTTTCCGTTGATTTTATCGAAGCACATGTCCCATCAAACAAAGAACATCTCTATTATCACTTCAAAATTAACTGAAAGGCAATCCTTTAGACCTTTCTTTAAGGAATGGGGTATTTTGACAATGCCTTCATCATATATTTATGCTTGTGCTGTTCATGTTCAATCAAACATAGATAAATATGATAAACAGAAAGATAATCATGATCTGATCACTTTACAAGAGGAAGGTTTTTCTTGAGGGCTCCATCGCATAGACTTAGCCTAACTGTAAGAAGTTACGGAGATAATGGCTTTGAAAGTTTACGATGCGTTTCCTGGTACTTTGAAGGATGCTAATGGTACACTTTTCTCAAAAAAACTGAGGAATTTTTGCTTTGTAAAACATTCTACAGTGTAGATAAATTCTTCTAAGGAAAAAATATGTAAATGTATATCCATGTTTGTAAGTATTTGCATTAGTATATTTCCTGAATATGTAAATATGATCATTGTAAGATATATCAAATTTTCCTTCATTTATGACTGTATATATCTTTTATAACCCGCTTGACTTGTTCTATACTAACTTGTGTTTGTTTTTATGGACCAATAAAATTATTATTATTATTAAATGGCTACAGACTTTCTTCTCGATAGCTGCTGACGTACTGTTGTAAAACTCCGCTGATAACCTTCCGTAAATTATTATCCGAATTGAATAACAGTAAGTTTCGAACTTACGTCAAGTTAGAGTTTTTTTAACTTACAGTAAGTATATGGACGTAGCATACCATACATCACCCTCAAAAACCGCGATATTAATAAAGAACTGCTAACCCAACGGCGACATCTCTGGAAAAATTCTCGATGGTATCGGAAATTCCCAAAGCGGGAAAAGCCGTTCATTTATCAGCTTCGATAATCGAAGTCAGTTATTCGTATTGGTAGCGATATTCAATTCGTCGGCCGTATTTCATTTGAAATTTCATGTTTTTACAATTATCAATTCCCTAGAAGCCATTCTGACATATCCAAAGCTTACAGTCGCAATTATACGGCCATTCAAATTAAGTCAATGCAAACAGACAGAAGAGAAAAAATGTACGTCTACGTCCATAAACACTTATTGTGTAATATTTGAGCAAGAGACGTTTCCTTCCAAAAATTCCTACAGCAAAACAACTATGAATTTGTCCGATTCTGTGATAAGGAAACGATGTTTATGTAACTTAACACTATATGGCGTACACCCAGGAAAAACAAAAGTGATAAAAGTAAAACAAAAGTACTTGTTCTCTACGAGATGTTCTAATAGCTAGAGATGCCCTAGATTATACTACACTATACTATAATAGTACTACTATAGTACTACTATACTATACAAAAGCCCGGCAAATTGAGGATCCAGGCTTAAGCCCAGGTTTCGGATTTTTTCAAATCCGTTTATCTAAGGTTTGCAGGATACTTGGAAATGTGTTTTTTGTCAAAAAGGTTTAACACCATTACTAAATAGTAAATAAGAATGATTTTTAAAGATAAAGCAATACTTAAACTCTAATGTCGTACTCTGTGTATGGTTTTCACCTTTATCACATTTCCTGATTTTCCAACAAATATAATTATGTAAATATCCTTAATCCAACAAAAACTCACACTAGTTGTGAATAAAATCTGTCGATGATCTTTCAATATAATAGAGACAGTAAATTATGAGAATATTAATGGTTTATGGTTTATAAATAATTGCTAACAATCAACGACTATCCAACCAACCCAAACGCTCTATTATGGAGTAATTGGATTAGCTGGGTACACTACAATGGAGTAATTGGCTTAGCTATTCAAAAAACCGTGTTTCATCGGTTGCGATGGTACAGCATTAACGATGATTCAAAACAGTTTATATAGCCGAGAAATGCGAAAAGAGAACTAATAGAACCATGCGAATTCGACAGTAGTATGACGTAATAGAAAGCCCTACACTTCGAGAAGTTCAATTAGGTTTCGAGTTATAAATAGGAAACAAATCCTTTCGCAATGCTGAAAACAGAAACGCCTCAGAGAATCGCTCTATAAAAAATTTCCTCCTCCTGAGAGTCCACACGCTGAAAGGCGGCATGCGGAATTGAATGTAGATGTAACAGGCACAGCTTTAGATAGGATTAAAATGTTTTCAGGAATCCAGAGTTGTAATATAACATGAATTCTGGGTCCTCTTAAAAATCCGGATTTTCCTCTAGCTGCATTCTCACAAACTTAAGTTCAAGAGTATCCATGAAATTTGAACAGACTAGAAAAAGAGTTACCTTCCTTACTATTCTAAGATGGGAGTTAGAAAACTGCTGCTCGCAAACCACATACGGTTCTTTGGGACAGATTGCTTTAAGATAAAACAGCAAAACAAAGTAAAACTATATAAGTAAGTAATATATAATCATTAATTATCTAAAAAATTTCAAAGTATTACGGTTTTTTCAATTCCTTTACCTGACATTCCGACGATACTAAGTCATCGCCAGGCCAAGAAAGCTGTATAAAATGGCTCGATTCCATGAAATGAAGGCGACAAAAATACGTTATAAATACGCCGATAACTACATTTAAATATGTATTTGGGAATTTTTAAACTTAGGAGCCAAATAAATCTCCGGTTTTAATAAGTACAACTATCTAAGCGGGCAAGCAGAGATTTTCATAACTTAAATATATAATGTTTAAAAACAAATTAGAGAACTCTTTGCTCAAAGTTTGCCATTTTATGCTTCCTTTAGTTAATAAATTCCTTTCAATAACTTAGCGGTGATGCAGATCGCTATGAGAATGGCTTATGATAACAATGAAGCTTGGAAATAATGAATCTCATGAATATATAACAATGTCAAAATTATTGCATTACCTTTTTTTAACTTATCGAAATTTTACTGAAAATCTCCTTATAAGTGAAATACATTTGCTATTCTCATATAATCTTTAAATCGCTTGGAGAGAAAGTTTTGGCACTTCTTTCTCCAAAGCTTACCGATCCTTGTTTTCTTTAACGGAATTTTTTAAGTGACCGAAAATATATGCTTTCACCGCGACAGATTCAATTTTGTACGATAAGCCATAATCTAATGAAGTCTGCCACAATGAGCGTAGGGAGAAAGGCTAAAAAACTCAAGGGAAACTGAGGTGTTTCCGTCAACATTATTGTTAAGGGCGCATGCGTCGTATTATCTCCCGAGAAATACGCAACGGCGAACTTCTAGAAAACTCACGTCAAATTCTTCGATCGATCAATCAGAAAATTCCCTTGAAGTGATTAACCCTTAAATTTCACCCCGATAAAAATGAAATTGATGCTCGACTTTCACCTTGCCTTTCTCGTCTCATTTAACTGGATAAAACCGGAAAATGCAAATTCTTTTGATGCAGTAATGACAATTAAGTGGGATGAGTAATAAAAAAAAGTCTAAAATTTTGCATTACATGGATAGGATGAGCTTCAGTATGAAGTATTGAGGAAAAAGCAAGAGTTGAACAGCTGTACGCCATTAAGTGAGACCTCCCTAGTTTACAATTAATAAAGAATAAATTTCGCAAATTATTTCCAATCGCTTCTAAAATAAACGCAATGACTGTACCCGGAGAAAAGGCAATGAATGAGAAATGAGCTAGAAAATGGTCATGTGACAATAGAAGATTACTATTTACATTACAGGTATTGGTATTGTTAAAAGTGCTTCGACAGCTTAGATCATTTCGCACGTGAACCCTCACCGGGAATCGAATCCGGGACCGCTTCCACCGTATTCGAGCGCGTTGCCCACTTGGCTATCCGAGAGCCCGCGCTCATTATAATTCGCGAACCACATTATACTCACCTTTGGTCTAAAACAAGACACTTGGCTATCCGGGAGCCCTATTCACATTACTTAGCTCCTAATGATATTAAAAATTCTCACGAATGCATTATATGAATATTGCATTAAATGTATCGTATTTTATTTTACTAACGGAATGAACGACAAATTATTCAATAGCGTCACTACAAATATGATCTCTAACATTCAATCTATATTGTATTTGTAATTTCTATGAACTAGCTTGTATAAACAGATCTTGAAAAGAAATGATACTCGTTGACAACGCATCTCCAATTAAATTATCTTAAATTTTCATTTATATCTATAGGAAGCCATAGACGGTTGTAATTTTGCAATACTGAACAACTGCTTTCCGTTTCCATGAGTATCAATCCAATTTTATGAATGTCCATATCCATTAATGAAAAGCTAATCTGACGCTGAATCTGAATTAAATAAAATTACTAAAAAGACACGTATCAAACAGAGAATTACAAATCTGCCGCTCACATATCATATCATTAATAGGAACAATATTTTGAAAGACGTAATTGACTGCGCTTTTCATAAATATGAGTTGAGGAATGTAAACGTAATTTGTGGAATATTAATTAATTGGTGTAATCGAAGATATTTTAAAATCTGATGAAAGTACTATAAAGGATAATGGAACAAAATGCTCAGAAAAGTAGAAGCTAATGAAAGCTGCATTTCGCTATAGATTATTATACGTCTCAGACAAGCACCATTGAAGCAACCTAGCATATGACTGAACATCTTCTTTCTTGACGCCCAACAACCATTTTATCTACGTGCATTCATTTACCACCTGAATTTCTCTCGTCTACTCCGTGAACTCAGGGTCTGAATTTTTATCCCCGCTTTCCTCTTTTGAAACCCTTGGAGTTTCGACCTTTCTCGGAGGACTATTCCGAGGGAGTACGGAAATATTCCAAAATTTCCCTAGAGGTCAGCACGCACTGTGCCAAAAATATTAAGAATACAACTTCGCTAGAGTGAAAGTAAGAAAGGATATGAATTTCGTGAAATACAACTGACTGCAGTTTTGTTAAAATGAGTACACCTGCGTATATTTCGAAAAAAAAAGAGGATAGATCGATGTCAAAACTATTCCCGGTAAAAATATATTGTCCCGGTGCTAATATATATGATTTTATATTTTTACAAATTCACTGGCGTCCTTGAAGATGAGTTTTATGATATAATTATTATCTATTTCGTAACAAACTGGTAAAAAAAATTCTCTGAAGGTTTTTATAAAGTGGTGGTCAGGGTTGTTAGGCTTAGACTAGAGGTTATTATATTTTAATTTCAAATTTTTATGAATTACTTTATCAAAAGTAGGCATACCACCCTGTAATATCTAAAAGCGTAAGTGATTGTGGCCTGCATAAACAAACATAAGGAATAGGTTACCTACCTAGCAGCAGAAAATTGTGCTCCAATTAATCTAATGGAGTTTATATATCACAATTATTTATAATTAAAGAAAATATTCTCTAAATTTCCAGTACGATGAGTTAATGTGCTCCAAAACCCTCAATTCTACAACCTTATTTTTCTTCTTGATAACCTAACTTTCCTTTTTGCATTATTCAGTGACTCTTGTCTGTTTTCCACAGCATCTTTTCCTTTACGTTCTACCTTCCATAGCTTTCATTATCGATCAATTCCGTCTCAGTTAGACCTACCCATTTCCCATACCTCCACTTTATTTTGTAATTGATAACCCCTTCCTCTCCAGCCAGCACTTCCACGTTTGCTTTTTTATCGATAAACTCCTTTTTTTATTACCAAAACCTCTTCTTTTTCTTGTATAAACTGATGCCGTATTTTATTAAACCTAATTTCGGGTAGAACTGAATTGGCAGGATATTCTATAAAATGATCCAATTATTTCAGACAAAAGAAAGAATTTTGCAAATACAATTAAGGTAACTCTGCGAACCATCTGCTGCGTCTGTAAGGGGTGCAATTTTCGTAATTTTTCTAGTTATCTCTGCATAGTAGAACACCTAGTGCAGAGGAAGAATACAACCACAAACGCCATTACATTGTTGTTACCAATGCCTCTCCATGGTAACAGTGGTTTTCCGGGACTATAAACGCAGATAAAACCTTCGTACCAGACTTAGAACATTTTCCTATTGATTTCTCCAGAAAGTATCAATGATTGATCGAAATTGCTAATAGCAAACATTACTTTAATTTTGAGTTTGTCTTTCATTAAGACCACTGGTAGATCCCCGTCAAGCAGTATGCAAATTAATTTGTTCCCCAATGATAAAATAATGAATTATTCAATGATGTGTTATAGTAATATATATATGCATTGCACATACGACAATCAGGACCAATATTTATGATCTGACTTTTTTAAGAAATTTAAGAAATCGTGGCACACGGACTCGGGATTGTAGATGTTACATGTCAGAAATTTAAAAACTTTGCACTTTTTCCTCACGTCTTACTACTTGCGACCAATTTTCTAACGGAACAGCAACATCGAATAAGGCCCAAAAATATATATATTTCACTTCATTCACACGTTTTTATCAATTTTATAGCGAAGAACTCTGTGAACAAAACACTCTTGAACGCGTTTAGTGTGGGAAAACGTCGGTTTGGGGATTGGTAGCCGCAAAATAAATCCTGCATGAAATGAAACGAACCTACAATGCGTTTCTTATTTCTTTTCGTTCCGAGCAATCTGGAGTGGATTCCGAGGCGTAGATGTCGTATTTTACGTGGTGAAAAGTTCAAGGAAGAGAATTTTATTTGAAACATGTGGGAAGTTCTAAGAGGGTCTTTAAGATAATTGGACAGACTGATATACAAAAATTCTACTGAAACAGTCTAAAAAAAGTCACCATTAATTACAAATTAAATTCATAGGTTTCTTAATTTTAAGATAATGTTTTTACTAACACTGTACCCAGAGGCGTAGCTAGGGGAATGTTTATGGGGGTTCAACCCCCCCATGAGAACATGAGGTATACATGATAAAATAAATCAGTTCATTTTTTAATTAGATTTTGGGCGGAAGTATTCCTGCCCCTGGATTGTAGACAATACAGTGCTTACTCCATGGCTCTAAATCCTGGCTACGCCCCTGATCGTAACTATTAACCTTTGGCTAAGGTTATTTGACGTCGAATTCACAACAGAAATAGATGATTTTTAGTACTTACCGAGTGCTTTCAAAGAAGCGATGACACGCAAATAAACTTGAAAGATAGAAGGCTACGTTGTGGAAACAAAAAAGCTGGTAATGAACGGAGGAAATGAAAGTAGCCTTAACACTGAAAAAACCTCACTCGAAAAGTGTTAACGAGGACGCCTCTCGTTCCATGCATGGCAGAAAATGATAAACTGAAGAGCAAAAACGAGGAGATGAGAGAGAAATTTTCGAAAAATGCTTCAGCCTCTTTTTATAACGCCATAATTAAAGCTCATTTTAGACCATACTTTCGAAACCTCCAAAACATCACTCAGGATATAAAAAGGACGCGGAAAATTTCCCAGCTTAACTTATTTACCAGCCCACAATTCACGCAACCTTCACTTTTTCAATATCCCCTTCATCAACTTTCGCTTCCTAGAGTTCATAACTACAATAAAACCTCACCTATAACTCAGTAGTATCTAATAGGTTATTTACTTTCTCCAGTATTAATGGCAATGTCTTGCAGAAGATGCAGATTTTTTCGCTATAGATCTTATTTCGCAAATTGTAAATTTATTAATGTTCTCGTAACGATCCTCCTGCCGACCTTCCGGATTATAAACTCGAAAAATAACTCCCACTAATAAAAAGCTCGCATATTAACAACTTATGATTTTTATGGTTTAACGAATAATATGAATATATAACTTTGTTAAGAAACTAAAATATATTTAGAGGGTGCTAAATTAATATCCTGCATTCATGATTTACCCGAGGAGTTGTCATTAAAAGACATCTGACTTTCCAAATGTGTAACAGTGTTCTCTTGCGTAGTAATAATTTATCGACTATAGATTATAACTCTTCATATCTTCAAAAATCAACCGCTAAAAAACCAAATATTAGTACTATAAATAGTCAACGCTATTTTTCGGAATAGTTTATGTATAAATTCAAAATGTGTCAAAACATTTCCTTGCTAAACAGATTTATTATTTATTTTTAAAGATTGCTAATCAAAATTAAATTAATTCAACTTCAGGGTCGAATGCAAAATACATTATCTATTATTTTCGCGTAGTAGTCATTTTTCGCGGGCTAATAAAAACCTTCAATGAAACTAAACTACCTGACTGTGTTACCAATATTCGTTTTTTTTCCCTAGAAGGATTATAATGAAAATCAGAGATTTCATTTAAATGTAACTGCATTTAGACAATTGGTAAAAATTAGTTAATTTCCATAATTTGTGCCCTATACTAGTACTGTCTACACAGTCTTAAGCTGTTTTAAACCTCATAGTCTCCATCAAAAGCTACGAAAGGCTTTGGAGAGGAGGCTGAGGCGACTAGACAAAATGAGAAGTGAAGCAGTTTGCCCTTGCTTTCCTCACTGAGCTAGAATTCTATGAGTGGGAGGTCCACGTAAATTAGCACAATGACTCTACGAGTAACCCTTTCCGTAGTATCCAAAAAGGAGAGACCTTCAGTCGATGCCATTGTTCAGCGTCACTCATACCTCATTACCTTCCATAATAACAAGTTAATTGCGGATACCTGCATTTGCGATGCATTTATCACTCCAACGTTGGAGTAAGTGACAAAAGTAAATGGAGATATATTTTTCTTTATCCTGTATCAAAAGACAAATTAAAATACTCCATCCATAAGGATATGGTAGAAGAGCATGTACTAGTATATAAAACATTAAACACAGAATCGATGGAGAAGTTGTCTCGATTGCCTCTATCCTTTATTAATAGCCAATCAGCAGTTTCCAACATTTTTTCCTTTCTATTCCAAGAGAAAGCAAAGATAACCAAACACAAAAATTGCATAATCCTCGTCACAAGTTATAAGTGAGATATATCCGGACCATTTAGAGAAACATTTCCCTTTTAGACACATCGGTCCCGAAATATACTTGAAAATGGTTGGAAAGTGGAAGTAAAATGGTATCAATTTTTCCACTTCCTTGGCAAAATAAATTTATCTGCAATCCTCCAGCGGAGCGCAATCTCTTTCGACCCTATTATTCAGGCTTTTCCCAAATCAGGGCATTTCCTGCGGTGGAAGCAAACCATTACTTATCCTCGTGCGTTTCATTTCCTAACTGCTTGGAGACACATGGCCCCCTATCTCAAAGCGGAATATATTAAGCCTCTCTCTATCCATTCTCACTTTTATCACGAGGAGAATCAAATATATTCTCCCTTCATTTTTTTACCATTCGCTTCCTCTAATCGCAGGTTGGAGGCAGACGCGAGCGGAACGTGTGACTGTCTCCGTTTCTTCTTTCATTATTCAGCCATTTTTTCCTCACTCCTCATCGCGTCTCCACTTCTATTTGCCATATTCCTCCTTTCTTTCGTATCCACAAAGGACTCGAGTCCGTCGCGAGCAGTGCAAACAGAGTCTCCATCAAGAGGGCAAGCAAATTAGCGAAATTGGCGAGATGAAGGGGAGGGAGAGAAGGTAACGCGGAGATGAGCGCGGGATTGAAGATGAAGGGTTACCGGCCGGAATGCCGAAAGAAATTTAAATTCCCTCTGCCTCCGAATTAAAAGCCTCTACCGAGTCGATGAACTGGAAGGTAAGCGCTGACTCCTGAAAAAAATTAATGATGCGCGACTTGAAAAATACTTCACGGTGAAATTTATCGCGTAAATTTATTAGTCATCTGCATATATGTGGACTCTCAAAGATTGATTTAATCATCAGTGTAAATCAAAGCTGACAGTATTCATAATATCTAATGATATCTTCCCATTCAAATTGTATCAACATATTGGGAGTAAGAAGGTTAAAGCTTCTAACATTTGAAAGTATGGAATGAAAGCAGCAAGAGTAGCACTATGCTTCTATCGCTTATTAATAACCAGCAATGTACCAAGCACCTTAACCGCTACGCCTCCGAAAGCTAAATATCATAATTTTATAGTCCTATACAATTTCTAACTAAGGATAAAAATAAATGAGATTGATAAATGAGATGAAACTTTTTTTACGACAGAGATTCTCAGAAAACAAACTGTTCGAAGAACGATTTATCTACATCCTCTTCACTTGTTAATGCAAACTATTGGTTACGGCCAGGATCTCCTGGAAGTATGTAACAAATGTCTCCATGCACTTTCAGCTCTGCTTAATAATAACAACGCACTCTCTAACTTCTATCTGCTATTCGTTACTTTACGGCAGATTTCGCTTGAAAACCGTTTTAAACTACCATGCCGACTCGGTTCATTTCCTTAACAGTGTGGAATTGAGTCGGCATGGTAGTTTAAAACGGTTTTCAAGCGAAATCTGCCGTAAAGTAACGAATAGCAGATAGAAGTGGTCAGAACACCTTCCCGTAAATTGGAGACCTGGGTTTAAATTCCAGTCATGTCGATATTTTTCACGTTTCTTCTTGGGCTTAACTGGTGGTTAAAACGACGGCAAACTCAACTACCAGATTGAGAGAGAGGTTCCCATCTTAACCCAATGGTTTACTGTAACGCATCGTGGATGAAAACAAACTATACGAGTATAGCGGATAAATATCGGTGAAAAGCACACTTACGGTGTAAATAGGGCCATAACGCACACCATGGTGCTAACTAGTAATTAGGATTAACCTTCAGGTTAGTGGACAAGCAGATATGGCTAAGCAGTATGATACCGGACGAAAGTGAAATAATCTAATTCTGGTAATTTTCATTTAGTTAATAATTTAAAGACCTTGGCCGAGAAATTTAAAAAATTATATTTTGCGCTCATATTAATCAATACGTTTCCTTTTAATGTAAGCGCGTTCATTTTCTCGTTGCTAACGATATTCCTTATTAACTTTCGTATCCTAGCAAACTACTTTCGCTTCTGACGTAGCCTCAAATCTTTTGATATATCCCTTTTTCTTTACACATGATGCTCACCTTCATTACAGGCCCTCATTCCACACATTCCATTATCATTTTCTAGATGGACCTTCCCCTTCACTACCACTCATATTCTCATCATACTAGATCAATTGGGCAATTTTTACTCGGCATGTAATCTAAATCTAATCAAAGAACTGAATGAGCTAATAACACAGTTTTGAGCACCGTAAAATTACCAAAACTGGAAAAGTTTGAATTGCGCAATTCTTTGCCCATTTCAGAGTCCATCTAGAAGATTAGGACAATATCTTTTCATTAACATCTCGGATCTCAAGTGATGAATCGGGTTTCGTTTGAAAGTCGTTAAAATCGAGCGGCCTAATTTGGCAAAGGAGTTGAGGTCCACACCAAGTGAAGGGACGAAAATAAATAAACAGTTTGGAAGGATCAGTTTGGCTAAGTTTTCGGGGAAAATAAATGGAAGGGATTGGAGAAATCCCTAAAATCGGAGGAGGAAAAATGTGGATTCCAGTGCGAAGGGGAGGAAGGATTGCGGATCGGGATATTTGGAATTGAGTTATTTCGCTGTATAGCGCGATCCGATTTTGGGCTTAATTCAGAGACCTCTATCGGAAGTAAATGAAGCGTCGGGAGAAGGCAAATGAGAAGAGGAAACTGCGAGTGTATTGTGAAAAAGGTCTCCGCACAGATTGAAAGAAAACGGATTGTTACGGAATCTGCAATGATTAAATCTTTTGTGTAAAGCTTTTTAAACTTTCCTATCCTAATGGCGGGTAACTTCGGTATTTGCGCACCGTTACGCATTAAATTTATCTTCTATGCTATTAACTAATTTTAGAGATCGTACGATCCAATAAATAACGCTATGTATCCATATGATACCAAAGACAAAAAAATATTATAAAAATAAATGTATCTCAATAATAAAGAAAATTAACGATTAGCTTCAATGACGTAATATTTAAGACAGGTATGTCAATAGCATGGCCAAAAAGTCCCTTTGACCTATTCCGTTTCACTCTTAGGAACGTTAATTCCTTGAACTTTTATATATAAACAAATCTATCTTCGGTATAGAAGTTCTGCATTTAGTTCTACGGCGTACAATTGAGAAAATCATTTCGCGAAAAAGCGTTTATTGACCACAAAATGTAACGAACGACAATAATATGACAAAATGCTCAAAGAAAAATACTGTGCGCATAAATTATATCTACAAGGAAAAGAATTTAAGTAACTTTTTAAGTAAGGGTTTAGGCGCGGGAGTTAAAATGTAATGCAGATTATGACACTCAAGCTTTCAATGCTTCGGTATGTTTTTGTCTTTGAACCTGGTGATTTTTTCTTCCTGCCTGCAGGATGTTTTGGAGGGGTTTCCCTCCCAACTTTGGGCGAGTAACGGATAGTTTCTGGATGTTTGGTCCCATTTGTATTACAGTAGTATTATTGTATTATAGTAAACATGAATTCATTGCTTCCAGCTTCGTAATTTAATAATAATTTGTATTAATTGGAGTGTAATAATGACTGTTGGTATAGGGGGTTTAGTGTTGTGTGCGGCTAAGTTGGACGTAATGGGAGTTGGGGACCTCTTTAAATGGATATGCGCAAATATAATTTTTGTATGTGTGACGTTGTACGGACTGTAGTCCTCTTTTGACATGATAATTGTAATGATAATAGCTTGCTAAAATTTTATATACAATTGAAAATCTCCAAAAGAAATAACCATAAGGATAAAATTAAATATTAACTTCAGAAAAATTAGAATTACTAGACGTCGAAATTAACACAGAGTTCACTATTATCATTGTCCACTGCGCACTCATTATCAAAATCAATCTTAAACAGTTTCAATAACTACCAACCATCAACACAATTTATTCTATTTTACCAAAAATCCTTTAAACCGAAGTAGGTTAGCAAATTTTAGTTGTAATATACTCTGATATACGATATGCTATACGGTACTTATTTCGAATAAAATTCCAAAAAAATAACCAAATTAACGATATTTATAAACAATGTTCACAAACACAGATAAGAAAACTATCTACGGGCCGCAAAGCCATTAAAAGAGTTAACGCAGCCTGCTAAAGGTTAAAACCAGGACACTGCTGATTAAAATAATCACCCCTTTAATACTGGTCACACAGCCTTTCATCTGGTCCACATTCATGCATCATACCGTCAATGACGATTCAATTTCTCCTGGTCTTACTCACATTCTCTTTACAAGCTTCTTCGGAAATTAATCGATATAATTATCTTGTACTAACGGCTCTGTTATAAATTAACTGCGTTAAAAAATTCTGTTTGTGAACGTCCATAGAGTGTCCCAAGACGAGAGCGCAAGAAAGATAAAAGGGAAGGTTTTTTTTGTGCAACTTTCCCCAAAGAATGGACGGAAACCCGTTTATGAAGTCATTATTCTTTCAAGATGAAGGAGTAGGCGAATGATTTTAAGTGGGAATAAATAGCAGTTGGTTGGCTTAACTCTGAAGGAAGGTCACGCAGACGTTTTACCGTGCGGTGGAGTTGAGAAAAGCTGAAGGATACTTCCTAACTCGCCACTTGGCGTAAGTCCACTAAGGAAGCGGAAACGTAGCGGTTCTTAGCCGCAGGGATCTCCTTTAGCAAACGGCTAACCTGCCAGCAAAAATTTGACCGTAGAAATAGTTGAAACAAAGTGTATTCAAGTTCAGAATCCTCTATCCGCTTAATTAGGATAGTCCAAAATTTACTCCTTAATAGATTTAGGATGTTTATTACATAATTGTACAAAAAAACTAAATGGGCTTCTTGGGAGTTCATTTACTTCCAAATTACCCAAAGTTTTTAGGGATGGGATAAGGGTGTGGGGAGCTACATCCTGGGCAACAAACCGGAGCCAGACCTTTCAACGTAAAACAGCATCGTTTCTTCTAGAGCGAGAATCAATATCGAACCGAAAAATTAATATTCTTTAACACGACCAGGACACGAAGCTGGAATCTTCCACTTTCTGAGCAGATAGTTTATCCAATTAAGCTACCGAGCCAGAGCATATTCTAAAGCCATTTTTGGAGACGTTGTAAGCAAGGGAATAGTGGTTTTGTCCGAGTGTCCAGCAACGTCCACGGCCAACGTCCTCGTTGATGAACCGGCCATACAGAGTGATGGAAAGGAGTACCTCCCTTAAGGATAACACACAATGAAAAGGGTATAGGTGACATTGCACGTGAAGGCGTGCACCTAGGGAAAATCCCAAGGAAAAACGGACCTGAAAAAAGTCTGACAGGACCATTAACCAATTATTCTTTAACCTGAACAGAAACCAATAACGATTACTGCTCAGTTCCGATTTCCTGTTCGCATTCTAATTGAGTGTAAGAATTGATATACTTATTCATGAACTACGATGAATTGCACCCCTCAAATTTTTTCTTAACTGATTTCACTTTACTTACTTTAAATCAAGAGTTTTGTTAAAATTTAATAAATTTAGCATTTTTTAATTGTTACATAAGAAGTTACTCAGAAAAAATGTATTTCAAAGAGATTATAAAATTCACTATCCGGAGCTAAAAAAACTGTTTGAACAGGTTCGGTAGTTGTCATCGAAAAAATGTACTGAATCGAAATGTTACGATACAATTACGACAGTATCTACGACTCCATGCCCTACCTGCGGCTCCTGGTGTTCAATGTGACCTGCATTCAATTCCCTCAGAAATTTAACTTTTTTGTTTCATAGCTTCAATTATTACGAGCTTAAAATTAAATTAATAATATTCTCCATTCCTTTACGGATGGATTATTTCCTACAAACGATTTCGAAACAGAAATATTTCTATGTAGAACAACGGTAGATTATTAATGTCGGTACATGATAATTCTATGTAGCCGAAAGATTTTATGTACGGACTTCTGATAAAAAAAGTTCACCTGCAACATGAAATGTGTTAAGATTTACTACATTGACTATAGAGTAATGATGTTACTACGACGTCATCTTAAATCAGAATCTTATTTACTTTTAGGGGATATTTTGAAAGGTTTTATTGAAAATGTATTGACCTCAAAGGAACGAGAGGAAAAATTAAATTCATAAATTAACATAAAAATGTGGCGAAGAGATCGAATGAAGTAGCTTAAGGCATGCTTAAGCCCTTCCAAAGAACCCGTGAAATGCTACGACACTAAGGAACTAGATCTCGTTGATATAAAAATATTTATGTTTTAATATAATTGTTATTTTCATTATTGCCTTATATTTGATATCGATAAGGATTTTTGTGGAGTTCNGCAAGTGGTGCGACGGCACCGGGACCCGCGCTAACAGGGCCCCGCGGATTTCGATTACAAATATGTTACGAATTACGATCACGTGAGAGATTTTGTGACTTCGCGAGGGCCTCACAGAGAAAGTCATGGAATGACTTGTGAAAACATAACTCAATTAACTTAATTCAGTATTAAGAGGCCAACCGCAGAAGCGTTCTTTTACCGTTTAAATTAAGCTTAAGAATTTAAAACGAAAATGTAAAACCTAATTTCACCGTTAAATTGATTTAAAACTGCCGCGTGGAAGCGTTTTTACGCGCGTAAACGCGCGCGCGTTCATAATTTCAAATTTCGATGTTTCTAATTTACACCTTTCTTTACTAGTTTTTACGAAAAAGGTAGAAACAAAAAAAATGTAGAAAAAAATTAATTTCCAGGGGGGCGCTGAGTAATATTTTTTCTGGAAAGGGGGCGGTAGGCAAAATAAGTTTGGGAACCACTGTGATAGAACAACCAACCAACCGACATTGGCGAGACTCGGGTTCGAGTCCCGGTCCCGAAAGACGTTTTTCATGCCCGTTTCTCCTTGGAAATATTCATTATTATTCTAAATAAGATATTTAATATCCTGAAGGAGTGCAAAATAGAGAATGTACAATATTTCTGCTTTGTCACTTTGTCCTTTAAACTGTCAGAGAAAAGGTAAAAATTTTGGAAAATAATTCTGATTGAAAAAGGGGAATGAACCAAAAAGTTGCTGTAGTACATAGTAACGGGAACGTTTTGGTTATAAAAAGGAATAACAACTGGTGTGAAAAATAGCGACATGACTGGAACTCGAACCCAGGTCTCCCACTTTCCGAGGGTTAACCGTCTGTCCGTCGCTTTTGTGAGTTGTGTGTCTCTGTAAGAACCATCTGACGGTAGATCGTGCCACTAGAAGGAGGCTACTCGCTTTGATGACAAAAAGCATTCCCAGTGAGTGTGGAAGAGACGAGGAATGGTATTTTAGTGGTTAGAATACCTGCCCGGAAAGTGGGAGAACTGGGTCTGAGCCCCAGTCATATTCTTTGAGTTATAGCCGCACGGCTGTTCCGTACTTACTTATTTACCTTTCCTCAATCTTTTTGGTTATATGCCTTAATATCATCAAATTCATGCGCTTTCGTCTTTCTAGATTTTATCGTCAATCCTACCAACCATTTAATCAAAGGTATAGTAAATTTCCTTCTTTCAAATCCATGCCTCTTAAGGAAAAGGGAGTATAAGGTGGAATGAATAAAATGTTGTAATTAATAAAAACATCACGATGAGTAGCAGTAATAAATGAAAATATTATCTTCGATCAAATAATCTTACTAAATAAGTGATATTTGGTGGAATTCCATCTTCATAATAAAAATTAAGTGATTAAAGAAAAGATTTAGTTTCTGAGCCACCTGACGATGACGTGAATATTTCGAATGAAAGCTAATCCCAAATACATCAATTTTTTAATATTACAAGGAATAACAATGGACGAACATACACAAACCGGAAAATCGAAACCGGAACTCGAACCCGGGACCTTGGGGACCTAACGTGCTAGCACACTAACGCTGAAAATAAGTAAGTAAAGATTTAGTAACTTCTTCATCAAAAAATTAATTAAAATTCGTCGTACTTCAAACAAAATTCGCAAAAATCTTTAGAACATTTGAAAAAAATTGCGTAGGTGAAACGATGATTAAAATTTGATGAGTTTATAGTCGCTACATCTCGACGTTCTGTCGACTGAAAACGGAATTTAAAGAGCCACAACTCTTGGATCGTTAATTAGCCTAAAGGGACAGCCAGATTACCAAGGATAAGTTACGATGAATAAAAATCTTTGTTTACATTCCATTAGAGAGGAAGCTCTCCTTCCTCATTACTTCCCGGGGGCATTTGCGCATATCGTATTTTACCTTGGGTTTCTAACCTGCCAGGATTTTTTTATAATCAAGTCAGCTCTTTGCTGTTTCGATAAATTAATATGTAACCAAACTGAAGAGGAAATTAGAATCTACTTAAACGGAAAACGCATTTAGATGAAAGCTGTCTGTAAAGTATTCAGCCCGAAGGCCGGTTTGAGCATCAACCCCTCCACAACAAGTTGCATAAACCCCGGGAGAGGGAATGAGTCTACCAGGCAAGATGGGGAGTGGGGTAGTTAATCCTTCTTTTCCTCACTGAGTAATAATGTATACAAATACATTGGAAATAAAGCGGAATATGCAAATCAGAGGAAAAAGCCCACGCAGTTGCAGCGCAGTAGCCTCGGAATAATATTCTGCACAGAATCAAATGTGAAGTAACCACACCGAATATCATTAATCAGCATCATTCATAAATCAGTACTTTTATTTTATGTTATGAAAAAGACTGAGACAAAAGTAGACGAATTCTACATTATTTTATCATGTATATTCTAATTATTACCCTATCTAAATACAAATTTAAGTAAATAAGGATACTTGAACTTGGATGAAGTAGTAGTAGCATTTTAAAAAGTACCTCTTCAATGGAAGTTCCTCTGAACCCAGTACCTCTAATATCAAAGGCGAACGCGCTGCCTAATGAGCTCTCAGGAGTCCCCCACCATAGACAGAATCCGGCATTCCAAATATCCATTAATACACAAGGAAAATGGGTTAGATGAGTTGGCACGATAAGACGTGCACCTAGGAATATTCCTAATGAGAAACGGGCATGAAAAAAGTCTGACGGGACCGGGACTCGAACCCGGGTCTCGCAATTCCGGTTGGTTGCTCTATAAGTCTCCCAAATGGCGTATGGAAATGTTTTGATGTCACAATTCAATGGATAGAGCAGTGCTTCCGAAAGTGGGCGCTACCGCCCCCTGGTGGGCGCTGCAGCGATCCAGGGGGGCGGTGATGGCCACACATTGAAGTTTGAAATTATTGAGGGGCGCCGCCATTTGAGGGGCGATGAATAACTATAAGGGGGCGGTGAAAGCATAAAAGAAAGAAGAGAAGATTTAGAAAAATTGATTTATGTATTCCGCTCATAACGCTTAATTTTTCTTTGAACAACGTACTGGACGTTGGCTCAGTTCCCGCATACTCCCTCACTTGCATTGAGGTATGTGCAATCGCGCACTGCTACTGTTCATGTGGTGCCACTTTGGGGGTGGCAAGT
>KZ309171.1:55193-69679 GCA_000376725.2 Ladona fulva | reverse complement strand
ACTTGCATTGAGGTATGTGCAATCGCGCACTGCTACTGTTCATGTGGTGCCACTTTGGGGGTGGCAAGTGGTGCGACGGCACCGGGACCCGCGCTAACAGGGCCCCGCGGATTTCGATTACAAATATGTTACGAATTACGATCACGTGAGAGATTTTGTGACTTCGCGAGGGCCTCACAGAAAAAGTCATGGAATGACTTGTGAAAACATAACTCAATTAACTTAATTCAGTATTAAGAGGCCAACCGCAGAAGCGTTCTTTTACCGTTTAAATTAAGCTTAAGAATTTAAAACGAAAATGTAAAACCTAATTTCACCGTTAAATTGATTTAAAACTGCCGCGTGGAAGCGTTTTTACGCGCGTAAACGCGCGCGCGTTCATAATTTCAAATTTCGATGTTTCTAATTTACACCTTTCTTTACTAGTTTTTACGAAAAAGGTAGAAACAAAAAAAATGTAGAAAAAAATTAATTTCCAGGGGGGCGCTGAGTAATATTTTTTCTGGAAAGGGGGCGGTAGGCAAAATAAGTTTGGGAACCACTGTGATAGAACAACCAACCAACCGACATTGGCGAGACTCGGGTTCGAGTCCCGGTCCCGAAAGACGTTTTTCATGCCCGTTTCTCCTTGGAAATATTCATTATTATTCTAAATAAGATATTTAATATCCTGAAGGAGTGCAAAATAGAGAATGTACAATATTTCCGCTTTGTCACTTTGTCCTTTAAACTGTCAGAGAAAAGGTAAAAATTTTGGAAAATAATTCTGATTGAAAAAGGGGAATGAACCAAAAAGTTGCTGTAGTACATAGTAACGGGAACGTTTTGGTTATAAAAAGGAATAACAACTGGTGTGAAAAATAGCGACATGACTGGAACTCGAACCCAGGTCTCCCACTTTCCGAGGGTTAACCGTCTGTCCGTCGCTTTTGTGAGTTGTGTGTCTCTGTAAGAACCATCTGACGGTAGATCGTGCCACTAGAAGGAGGCTACTCGCTTTGATGACAAAAAGCATTCCCAGTGAGTGTGGAAGAGACGAGGAATGGTATTTTAGTGGTTAGAATACCTGCCCGGAAAGTGGGAGAACTGGGTCTGAGCCCCAGTCATATTCTTTGAGTTATAGCCGCACGGCTGTTCCGTACTTACTTATTTACCTTTCCTCAATCTTTTTGGTTATATGCCTTAATATCATCAAATTCATGCGCTTTCGTCTTTCTAGATTTTATCGTCAATCCTACCAACCATTTAATCAAAGGTATAGTAAATTTCCTTCTTTCAAATCCATGCCTCTTAAGGAAAAGGGAGTATAAGGTGGAATGAATAAAATGTTGTAATTAATAAAAACATCACGATGAGTAGCAGTAATAAATGAAAATATTATCTTCGATCAAATAATCTTACTAAATAAGTGATATTTGGTGGAATTCCATCTTCATAATAAAAATTAAGTGATTAAAGAAAAGATTTAGTTTCTGAGCCACCTGACGATGACGTGAATATTTCGAAACTGGTCGTGCTGAATATAACCATGTGAAATACTACATATATCACTAAATTTTCATTATGAATATTATCATCAAAATACATAATCATACTTGAATAAATTTTTCACTGAAAATTATTAAAAGTAGAATTCTAATGGTTTCTACGGGTTGGGTCAATTTAATTTCCCTATTATTCGGCATTTTTTGTGTTCTTTAGGTAGGAATAAAAAATTAAACAAAGTTGTATGTTTACGAAATTTGGAGGATATAGGAGTATTATAAACAATACTCCTATCCTCCGTAATATCTCAATCCAATTTTTTGACTGGAATTACTTTAATTACTTTCTTAAGGGTCCTGGGAACGAATAAACAAATATTCCTAAGGATAACTACGAGTGGTAAGTATACCAAAAAGTGGAGGACATTGGTTTGAGACCCAGTCATGTCGATATTTTTTTATATATATATCCTTGAGGCTTTGAGGCGCCTCAATGTGCAAAATTAACAGCCTTTCATATTTCATATTCCCTATGACATAACGGAAAATTGAGCATCGTGAAGCAAACTTTTCGAGATACGAACCACCGCCAGCAAAGAATTAAGTTCGTAAATCGAGGCACTACAGCACTTCAAAGAGAAAATTACTTCATCTGGATGTTGCAGATTAGGAAATCGCCCCAAATCTCGCCGGAGAGCAACGCATTCGTTCGAAATCCTCTTGAAACCCCTGTTCCCCTTAAATTATAAAGAGCTCTTTCCCTTATTCATTATTCAAAGGTTGTTTATGGCCAGAAGGTAACCCGAATCTTAAAAAAAGCGCGGTCGAATTTGAAATGAATATTAAAGAGGCCTACGAACGAACGTCCCTAACTCGTAAACGTTTTCGATTGAATGAATTAAATACAAATTCTCTTCTTTTGAGGGCTGTTTTTCGAATTCTGTTCAGATGCTGGGAGACATTTCTCCTTGATAGCTAATAATAAAAAAAGGTAATCGGCTATTTATCATGATCCGTTACTTTCATAAGAAAAGTATTTTTGATAAATACTTGGAGCTATGTTAGTATTGTTCGCTACTTACATATCCATTAATTATTTTCCATTACACAAGCTACGTTAAAGAATTACGAGTACCACATATTCGATAATTTCCACCTGATTTCGTTTACTGAAAATTTATTATTATTGGATATCTTTAACTCTTCTGCAATTTAAGCGGATCATTTTAAACTGTACGTAATTTAACGGTTATAAAGAATACAGGTGTAAGCGGAAACTTTAATTCAGTGATGAATGTCTCTAAAATATATATCACAGATATATGCAGAAAAACTCATTTAAATGTCATTAAAATATGGTATATACAATTTAAGCAGCTAAATTAAATTAGAGCAACTAATTTAAATTTTCAGCAAAAAATTATCATTGGCAAAATAAATATTTATGAAAGAAGTTTTCACCGGTCAATTTCCACCAAAAGGCGTCGCGAACCAAAGGCCGCGTCAAATGTCAAAGAAAACTTATGAACACAGCCACTCGTCGTTAACACATCGTTAACTAAAGCCGTGATGTATGTGTGTTTATGAACACGCATACACGCAACACATATATCAATGTCGTCATAATTGTTATTATATGAGAAATAAGAAACAAACAAGATAAATAACAAAGAGTTTAAAAATAAAGAAAACATCTGAAAAATTGCGAACTAGTAACATCTATAACTCTATAACCATTTACCGGATTGGTTTAATATAACTAACTGATATTAATGTTGTTTTCTATAAAATGAAGTACCTCATTTACGTTCCTACTCCCCTGCTTTTTTTAGCCTAGGAGAACCTAGTTGCCTTTCTTGCTGGAAATTACAATCCGGTATAACAGGTAGTTCACAACCTTTTTTTCTTTACATGATATGGATGTAAATATGAAATGATGGTAAACATGCTTGTATTCATATCTATTTTTGCACTAAGTGTATGCATTTCCATATGTTACGTTACTTATGTTGAATTGGGGATACACGCAGAATACCGTAGGTAGATATTGAACGGAAAGTGAATAGTAAATACCCGTTTCAGTAGTGCTGTCTAGGACTTAACATGGCCAGAGGATTGATTAAATGTTCCTGAGTAGTATCATATATATTTACTGCACTGATGTACAATGAAATCTATATAACGTACATCATTTAGCACAACGTACAACTCTTTAACGTAAAAAAATTTTATTCTTAAATAACCACAATTTCCTTCATTTGCATACAAGAGCTTTAAAGCGTGGCCATTTATGACGAAATGGAACGACTTCATCTTTCCTCTAAATTCGCTACGAAATGTAAGAAGACAGTCGAACGGCGGACTAGATAAAAAAAGAGACCCATACATTCGGAGAAAATTCCGATGGGAGCAGTTGCACGACGGTGAAGCATTGCAGTCATAACCCAATGAAACGCACAATTGGATCCATTTACCTTACGTCACTTCCTCCCGTCATCCCGTTCGCGTATCGACTGATCGATTGTAGAGTCGTAGCGTGTTCATTTATTCATCCCCTTTCAGTGTCGTGGGTGGGCGAAATACCCTCTTCCCCCCACATTTTCCTAACAGACCTTTCCAAAGAGCGAGAAGGAAAGGAATAAGAAGCAGACGTTCGAAAGTGCCCAGAATTCAATATTTATCCAACTTCCCTGTATTTTTCCTATTTTCTGCAGCTGTCCGAGAAAACTTTTACGACCGGCAAAAGGGCGATGTATTTATGAGGCGGATTCATCCCGTTCATCTATACATTTCCGGAAAATGCCTAGACGGAAGACAAAAATAATAAAATTACGAACGGGCGTAGTGGAAAAATAGCATCGACAAGGAGGGAAAACTGTTTTGACGATGTTTTTCCGTGAAACCCTTTCCGGGGGCGTTATTCTTCCACGAAACGGGTCTGCTGGCTTATAAAGAAGCGCTTTCATCCCATTCTTATCTCCACAAGTAGCATCCTTTCGAAAAATACAACCTTACAAGCGCATTCCCCAATGTTTTTGCGCGGAGAGAAGCGCTCATATTTCGGGGTTTAAATAAGCGATTGTATTCATACGCTACCAGAAACGCTTACGTGGGAGAGAATCGCACCGCGTTTCGCTGAAAACCCCTACTATTTTCCGCCTTTTATCAGCGATGATCCGAGATTTTCTCTCTAAATTTTCGGTCCCCAAAGTGCCATCCAAGGCCGCATTTCACTCGCGTAATTGTTTCGCCTCGAAAATTGCTGAGTAAGGGAGGGCATATTTTCCGCCCTTGACAACTCCGCAACCGATTAATCTTTATCAGGACTCGGTAAATAAAACGCTATTTCCGGACGGAGATACATTATCTCCGAGAAGGTACCTAAGTGCGGATTAGTACGGAAAAAATCTCGGCGAACGCGGGAAAGGTCCGTTTCATTTACAAATCTGGTGAGGTACTTAAGTCAGCTAATTAACATGTTGAGTTATAGGTTGAGATATTCTTGCGTGCTGGGTAGGATAGAGAACCTCTGGGAGGGATACTCCATTGCTTTCCAACCTTTTGACTTCCACGGCACACGACACAATCAAACTTTACGGTACACTAAACCGGAGGCCGTTTGCATTGAGACAATTGCAGTCGTGGAGCTGATGCAATTTAACAGCTTTAGTCTTCCAAACACTTATCTTGCGACGCCATTTTGCAATGCTATATGTTTCGTCGTTAAAAAACATAATGAAATGATAATAAAACATTACTTCCTGTTTCTATCCCACCAATTACCAAACATTTGCCGTTAACATGCGTGGGAAAACTGATTTACTGATCGCGCGAGACACCTACTTCCGTAACAAACTAATCACAAATTTTTGTAATAGTCTGAATTCCCTTCGATCAAGAATAGAGCACAAGAAGTAGAACACCAACGCTAAGTATAACGTTAACATTTTTGCAACGAAATCTATGTAAATTCCACGAAAAAATAAAGAGAGCATATGAGGGAAATGAAAAACAGGTGGTAATTTCGGACATTAAACTGCATACCAAGAGAGCACATTACCCACAATAGTGCTCCGCGGCACTTCGGTGGGGAAGCACGATTCTAGGTATCTATATTAGCATGGGGGAGCAAATACTATATAACGCATGAGAAGAGTACTCCAAGGCCAATTATTTATCATAATCTGGGTTTTACTAAAGCCCAGATTATGATTAAAATATAACCCAGACGAAGAGTATATTTAAAGGATATCTTCCACGGTAAGAAGTAAAACGACTCCGTAAATTCTACTTAGTACGAGGGATTTTCCTAAGTTCTGGCCATAGAATAAACGCTTCAATTTGTGGAATCCACTAACTGTAACCCATCCTTTCCATTAACAATCATTGTTTAGTTCTGGATTCGCGGCACCGTCGGAAGAAAGTTCAGATCGAAAGTATATCAAAGAAAAGGCACTCCCAGGCATTCGTAAAATTGATTATTTTAATACTATATTTAACTTCCAGTGACGCATTTTGTTTCCTCCAACGGAAACAAGAAAATAGAATCGTCGTTCTAAGTCTGGAAATTGATGACCTCATCAACTAGAGAATTTCTTCGAGAGGCCTACTTCCGATATCGGTTATATATAACTAATATTATAGTGTGTACTGGAATTTTTTGGAGAAATATCGCAACACCATATGAGTTAATATAAAGAAAATATACCAATTCCGAAAAGCAACTAGCGCACATAATCTTCCATACGAAGAAGTTTCATTGAAGAACGATTTTCGAAGGGAACTTGGAAGAACCTTTCTTTCGATAAAACGATATCTCGGCAAAGATTTCGGCCCAAACGTTTGGGCAAGCTTATAGGATACGGTGGCGTCACAATTGACGCATCAATTAGAGACAAACGCCGGGGCGAGAAAAACGAGTTTCACATCCGCGCAGATTAAACTGGAGCTGTTTCCCCAAGCGCCGTTGATGTGTCTTCAGAGTAAACGTAGCGAATTATCTCGTTAAACGAAGCCGACGCGCCTTTTGAAAGAGTGCCGACCATGAGAAAAAAAGGAACGTTAGAATAAACTGAAAAAATGACACTTCCGCGTGGGATGCTAATTGGACGCGGGGCTTTAATGAGGCGGCTGAAAGCTGCGAATTAAAGATGCTGGTGATGTAAAAGGTTACCGAGGCGGAAAAGGGAACCGAACTGAGAGTCCCATTGAGCACAGCTAGAACGTTCATGTTGATGGCCATCAGGCTCAGCCGTAGCCTCCCTGTCAACATCACCTGGCGAATCCATCATTTCATTTGTTTTTCATTTCCCTCCCGTGGCGGGACGGCGCTGTTTGGACTGAATCGAGAGGGCGAGAGATGAAGGGTGCTCGCCCTCTTCCTCTCTCCCATGTTTGCGCAAACAATCTTTTCCTACGATTGGAGAAGGAAGCAAGAGGAGGACGGGTAAATACAAAGGGCTCACTCGTTTTTCCGCCCTTGGCGTGATTATGACGCGGGAAAACGGGGTGCGCTGCGCCCTTGTTTTTCTTTGCCCGCTCCGTTTTCTTTTCCGATCGGGGGAGGAAAAAAGAGGACGGATGGAGACATGGATGGATGGCGTGGGCATAGGTTGGCATGTCAGTTTGCGCATTCATATGGGAAAAGGACGAATTGGGTAAAACAAATAAGACGAAATAATGGGATAAACATGAAGTTAGAAAGTACGTTGAGGGAAGGGTAAGGCAAATATTAGGGGAAGAGATGGGACTTCGAAAGGCGACGGCCGATTTCATAAATCCGAAAGTTGAACGATTTTCTAGCGAAGTGCAAGGGAAGTAGAAACTTTCGAGATTAAATCACAATTCATAGCAGCGAACGGTATAATTTTATCTCCTTATGATTTGAGTGAGAGTGTCTTACTTAAATATAGACTGACCATAACCAATCGAGTTGAAAACGGGACGTTTCAATGCGATAAACTTTTCTCTCGATTTGTCTAGAGTGATATTTTCTTATTTCAGACATAGTTTGAAAGATATATTGGTGGAAATTTTATCTTAACCTGATATTACGTACACCTGATTCCTAGGCGCAAATGAACTATAAAATACAATGAATGGATACATTTTAAAGGTGAAAGAACGATTTTGGAAGGTAACCTTTTATTACCGCAACCTTAAAATTAGGATTTTGTGAAACTTGAGAATCCTTATGATGATAAATTGCCTACAATAATCTTTTATTATCTGCAATATTTCAATTCATTTCAGCAATAGCCAAAAATTTTAATTTAATTCTGTGTTTCCATATTGAATATCATGAAGAGCTTTAACAAGGCAAGGTTAATTTTTTAATGGGACGTATGGTTAACCTACTTAGATATGACTTAACTGACTAAGAGTGATAAACGTAATCTTTGTTTAAAGATGCCGTGGCATGGTATGAACTCCTTCCTCGGTCCTCCTACCGTATCTTAATGAATGAAATATTTTTTCTATTGGTAAATGATAGAGATAAACGTATTTTTCATTAACTTCAGTCTTATTCATTCATTCATTGGCTGTGATGATATAATTGCTACTGAGGAATAATTGATGCTAAATTGTTATATTAATTAAGGTTTCTTCTTATAGAATTCTAGAAAAAGTGTTATTTAAAGAGTCATTGTGCTTACGTGGACTTGTTCCGCTTATAGCATTCTGGCTCAGTGTTGAAAGCAAGAGCAAACTACCTCACTCCTCATTTCGTATAGTAAGCCTCAATTCCCTCTCCCAGCTCTTCGTTGCTAATGATTGAGAGGATAAGGCTCTAATTGACCTTCGGGCTAAATACTTAACGAAAAGGTTTCCTTCTTCACCAAGTAATTTTTGTTGTAAAATTTCTTCTCATTTTTCAATTTATTTTATAAAATATATCCAACATATGTTTTAATACTTTGATATATTAGATTTTTGTTATTTTATCATTCATTCACTTTCTTTTTGCAGGTATTTGTCAGATTCTTTACCTCAGGGTATACGTACAACTCAAGTTGGAAGGATATTTCCTAGAAATATATTCTTTCCTTTTCTGGGTCTTCTCTTAATGTACGACTTTCCGTTGAAAGGAGGCTCACTCGAGCGTAAGAGTACAGGTTAGTCTAATCTTATTCATTTCACATTGATAAGCATCGACAAAAAACCTAAAAGAGTCAAAAATTCGCTCAAAGCGAGGAAAAAGAAATTATTGACAAGTAACCGACAGCAGCGTGACTTGCTATGATTTCTTTCACAGAATCCGAATTTCTGATGTATCCGTTCGAATTAATTTCGGATGTTAGTGCCCGAAGTTAAATTCCATCTGAGGGCATATCATCCGATTCCACTCGTAACTTCCCCAGAGCTTGTACGAAATACTGTAAAAAAATTCCTATCAAAAAATTCTTGAGCGGATTTTTTCGAAATTATGGCATGATTTTTTGATAACCAGATAAGATTAAGTGTCAGTTGCCAACTGCCGATTCTGTTATCATTCTAAAATTCTATTCTAATCATTGCGTGATATCTCATTTATTATATCGTATTTACTTAGGTACTTTCCCGTTTGAAGTAAATTATCATCACCATTATTACTAGTATTGTTCTTGTTTTTGTTATTATTATTGTTTTCATCATTGTTATCATTATTATTATTATGTTATCCTCACTTTATTCCCAGTAATGACTACTAATAAAAATTATTCCATAAACTATGGCTGAAACCGCTGCATCTACCAATTCTTTGTTGATTAAGGTTATTTTCCCGCCAGTAAAAGGTGACTCTTCAAATTAATCCTGAAATAATTCGAATTTTTTCCAAAAAAGTCTCGTCTCCACGAGTCATTGAAAACTTCTTTTCATAATTAACACTAACAGAATGAAAGACTTTTTAGGTTGACAATCGGCAGTTCTCGTTAATCTTCACCATGGGTCCATACATTGGGAATAACTATGTGAATAATACATTATATGGGTCTCAATAAAGGAATCCGGAAAGGATTGGTAAAATCCTTGATATGGAGAGTTTTTCTGTATGGGTGTGAAACATGGACCTTACGAAAGGAGGACTTCAAAAGATTAGAGGCATTTGAGATGTGGGTGTGGCATAGAATGGAGAAGGTGAGCTGGGTGGATAGAAAAATAAACATAGAGGTGCTAGAAATGGTTGGGGAGGAAAGGGTTTTAATTGAAGTAATTAAGAAGAAATGGGTGGGTCAAATATTGAGAGGAGAGAGATTGCTGAAGAATGTAATTGAGGGTAGAATGCAAGGGAAAAGACAGAGGGGAAGGCAGAGGCAAAAGATGTTAGATAACATAAAGGGTGGAGTGAGTTACCAGATAACGAAGGAAAGGCTATGAATAGGGAATATTAGGGCACATGGACCTACCGAAAGGTAAAAAAACACTTAAGTATCTTGACTGTATTACACCACTAAAACTTTTGTAACTTATTAACAAAAAATACAATTCCTGGAAAATGAAAGCGATTGTTTGATACCATGGTATTATCATGAAAACATATTTTATTTCTACTTAATTATCACTTCCATAGAGACGATCTATTATGTAATGGTCAGAATTCACTCAATATTAGCACATTTTAAAGGGAAAGATTATCGAAAATAAAAATTTTCAATCATATCAGTCTTTTCATAATTTGTAGCCGATATCTATAATTGACGAGAAAAATATGAATCTTTTGGAGTTTCTTTCTAAAGTAACTCTTTAAAAGAATAATAAGTGTGAAAAATAGCGACACGACTGGGACTCGAACCCAGGTCTCCCACTTTCCGGGCATGTATTCTAACCCTTTATTCCTTTGGGATTTCCGTAGGTTTTCAACCTACAAAGACACCTTCCTTTCCTTTAATCTTTAAAAGAAATAAAGTCCGTAATCGATTAAATAAAGTTTATATTTATTTCTTATAGGAACGTCTGACTCGACTGAAGACAATCCTGGTTCATTTGGTAAATAAAACGTAACATGTTATCTGCGCGACGTCGACTTTAAAAATTTGCAAAATTGAAAGTTTTACAACTTCTTGTTCTTAAGTTTTGGAAGAACATACCAATTCGGTAATTTATAATAAATATATTTAAATAAAGTTCCATCTGCCAAAATTGTGGATGGAATATTTTCTATTGTCCTTGGATACAGGATCGAATATTGGAGAAAGATTCATTTATTTATTTTAGTTTCACTCATGACTGTGATAACATGAAAGAGAAAGTGATATTCAATTGTATCATGATAACCATGGCGGATGGCATTCATCCTGACCACTTCTAAGCTATGGAAGGTGTTAGTAAAAGCGTCATAGTGCTGCACTTAGTGTGAATTTTTCTTCTCAAAGAATTCTGGCTCAGTGAGGAAATCAAAGGCAAACTATCTCATCTTGCTCATCCTCTCTCCAAAGCCTATTATAGCTTTTGGTTGAGGATTCTACCGGTCCTACGTCTGAGTACTTTACTCAGACGGAAATATAATGTGAAAGGTACCCTAAAATTTCTACTGCTAGTTTGACTGACTTAATATGACTAGAAAGAAGCTCATTATTCCTCAAAGAACAATTAAGTATAGTTTTAATGTATTAAATAATTAATTTCAATAATTAAGGAAAGATAAAGCATACTGCCACTGTAATCTTGCTGAGTGAATCATGTATTACCAGAAAGTTCAAGTAAAAATTACTAAGTTGTAAACGGCTCTTACTTGAAAAGGTTACTATGTATAGCTATTTCTTAGTTAAAAAACACTTTTAAATAATCGTTGATTTTATTTCGTAGCTTGCGTTGAATAATACGTCTTCGTTCCCTTACGGTTGCAGATCTTACGAAGAAATCCGGGAGGTTTATGAAGGATAAATTTTCCGTCCTTTCATATTTATGTATCTTGTTAAAAAACTATCGTGTTATAATGTTAAGAGGATGAACTGTTTAATCCATGGTGATTACTCGAGAAGTTTTCTACGTTCCTCCTTTCTAGGCGCAGTTCTTCTAGTATATGCGGACACATACCAATATAACCCGATTAGGAAATGGTTCCCTTACGTTAATACTTCTTAAACGAAATTAAAAGAGCTTGAGAAATAATTAATAATTATTATGAAATAAAATACATGAGAATTCTGTTTATCAGCTTTTACAACATATGCATAGAAAATTGAAAATATATAAAAATCCAACATGTTGAGAACTTTACAAAACTTATTAACATATTAAAAATTTATTCACGACACTTAGATCGGAAAACAGTGCATGATCGCAACAATAAAAAACGGAGAATTATCGATCATAATGGTGTCTATAGATAACTTCTTTTATATACACATAATAATCTGATTAATGTATGTACACGTGTGCATTCATGGTAAGTGCTACACTAGGAAAGTATAAAAATCATTTGACTTATTAAAGGTAAAACCTAAATTAAAAATTGTCATGATAGTTATTTCGCTATTAAACTTGCAAGTATAAAGTTGTACACAAATATGCAAATGGGTAAATTTTATCATAGATAACTGTGAAAAATATCTTCTAAACTCTATTCGATTAATTTCCACGACTCAATTCAAGACGCATCTTAACTGAAATTGAAATTCGTCCAAAATTTGAAGGAAGGAGAACATGCTGAGATTTTCCGGAAGAAAATCCCGAATAGTCTCTAAAAAAACAGAAGCCGAATAGGGAGTCTGAAGGTAAGCTCATTTGACGCAACGATACGCTCAAAGAGACGATAAATTCGTCGTTAAATTGTCGCCGTTCTTTAAAACTTTCCACCCGATTTGAGAGAGAGAGATTGTAATTTCGTTTCGCTTCATTTGTCCTTCGCATTGCTCGCAGCTGTATTACGACGAGTCTGAGCTGGTTCGAAAATTCGCCGGGACAGTTTCGCCCTTTTTATTGGCGAGGACGGATTCGGAGTTCCTGCACATTTGCCCACTCCATGGCGCGGAAAAAATCTTTTGTGCGAGGGCGCTCTCCTTGAAGCGAAGGCGCATACACGCGCGCGTACTCCCACGAGCTGAAGAAGAGTACTGTAAATACGTGCTCGTGAAAGAGAAGTCGGAGCCGAAGGATATCGAAGCAGTACTTGTGCAAGACAAAAGCAGAAGTGGAGGAGTACGGAGTGGCAGGCAGGAATTGAAAAGAATGTGGATATAAGGGAATAGGAAGCGTAGATTGAGTTGGATGTGTAGATGAAGTAAAGAAACTGGGGTGAAAATACGAAGGACTGGAAGTAGAAAAAGGTATGCGGTGGAATGGTGATATATTCTCATCAGAAGTAAATAATGATCGCAGAAAGTTATCAAAGAGAGAATGACTTCAACATTTCCTGCTGATAGACTTCAAGGAAATTATCACAGAGAAACCTGCCTTTGGCGGAATCGCACCCAGCCCAAAAAATTGCCAGTGATGAACAAATTTTCACAATGTAAAGGTTTGAATTACGTGTATCCGAATGTCATTACCGCAGGTCAAGACAAGAGCATAGAACCAGAATCGAATCGAAAACCGAAAATAACCTTTATTTTTTCCGGAGTATAAACCAAACCCAAACCGAAAAAAAATGAAATTCTTGTACTTGAACCTAAACCAAGAAGCTATTATTCCGTTCGGATCTTGGTTCCAAATAATACCATTTAATTAGATAAAAATGAATGGACTTATGCTAAATGTGGGAAATATCGAATAACCTTCAACTAAAATTAATCATTCGCCTTTAAGTTTATTCTACCTGATTGTTTGATTATTATTTATTTATTATTTCAAGTTATCTTCTAAATTTTTTTTAAACGTCATGTCATAGAGAAAATATATGAATAATAAAATAACCTATATAGATGCATAACATTTTTATGCCCGGAGTGGAAAAAATTGTCCGATCCAGTTCAGCGTCGGCAGACGAAACGAAACCGAAACTGAACCGAGTTTTTTTTCATTGAAAAGGATTGAAAACCAGAAAAAACTATAACGGTCCGATAGCCTGGTTATAATCAAGAAGTTTGGTGCTCAAATTTCCACTGTATACATGTTCCTTTATCCACAGTTTACGACCGTCGGTGCCTTTTTTTGCTTTAAAAAATTTGTTGATCATTACTCCTGTCTTCTCAGTTCCTCCGATTAAGGACTCGCTCTGAGGATCCACAGTTTCCGTTGTATTATCTGTTGTAAAGCTTGAAAGCGCGTCGCATTCCGTACTATATTAACAATAAATGACAAATACGTAGATCGATATTCCAGGGGAAATGTAAACGTAAAAAAAGCACATATAACCATACTTTCTGTTGAAGTCCTTTTGGGTGGAACCAGAAACCAGGAAAATAAAATGATAAATACGCTAAAATGGAAATTTTTTTAGCTGAAACTATTCAATATAGTAAATCCAGATAGGAAAATCTACCTTGCTCCAAACAACTTCAGTATACAAATAGTGAAAAGGTCTGAAATCCTATCTATCGCAGATGTTTGCATACATCTGAAGAAGCTATTCAGAATAGATAGCCGGGAACCATATTTCATTCATTTTCGTTCTAAAGGAAAGGTAATCTCGCATATATTCGAAGAAGTAATGTATGAAGAGTTAGGAAGAGATATGGAAGAGTTGGAGAAAACAGAATCGAATTTCTTATAAGAATATGAAGAGAGGAATCGAGAAAATTTCTCGAAAACTCCGAGACGAGCGATACGTAACCCTCCGTCTGCAAATACCAAGCACTTTAGCCATGTAAATCGTCGTATCTTCCAAAATCACTCGTTTTCGCTGCCACAACTATCACTCAGTGACTCGACAATAGTCACAACTGCAAATACATATCACGTTCCAAACTGCGAGTGAAAGTTTCTTAGGAGTCTCTATCACTATGAATAAATTTTCATGCCACGTATCATACATACTTTCAAGAGAAATGAGAATAACGAACACGTTTATTCCGGGAATTATAGTCCAAAGTGACTAACAAGTAATCCATAACTAAGTCTCTCTAACAACCAAACCCTAAC
>KZ309171.1:41953-55047 GCA_000376725.2 Ladona fulva | reverse complement strand
AAATACATATATGATTCTGTTCCTAATTTAGGACAAAATATCTTTCCCAAGAAGGGTTTTTGTCATATCTGTTTATAACCTGGTAGATTTTGGACAATTAATTTCCTGATAGCTAAAACTTGTCAAAAATCCAACAAATTCTAGATTAAAATATAAAAATGAACAGAAAAAATAAAAAAGTAGATAAAAACAATGTGTTGGTAAAACATATATAATTCTGTTTCTAATCTCCAATTCATTTTTGTTGGAAAAATATCTTTCACATTAAGGTCATATCTGTTTATATAGACCTGCGTCTCTGAAAAACTTTAAAACTCTGTTGAGATTTAGATTTCCTGTGTCGTTATTTAAATATCTCTAAGCTCACCCCTGATATTCAAATGATTCCTTAAGGCCTGATATTGTTCGCAGATTGTGAGGATGTGTATAATGGTGAGTGGGGATTTACATCTGGCGCGCATAGGAGCTTCCTCACCATCTGTGAAGAGGTATGAGAGTGTAAGAGCGCAGTGGCCTATTCTCAGTGGACATCATTCAGTGGACTACGAGACCTGTTCCGAAACTAGCCTCCCTGAAATAGTTAAGCATTCGCAGATTAAATGAAACTACATCAAAATTAAGGGAAGGGTTTTGGGGTCGAAATTGATACTTAATACTTCGGAAGAGAATGTGAAATAATGATTTGTTCCGAAACCCTAGTGTTTTTTAAATGATTTCTAAAGTAAAAAAGAGTAAATTTCCTCTATATATTTTCTCCTTGCGGTACTCTAAAACTTTACTAACAAAAGAAGACCGAATATCTCCATTCCTTTTTGTTAGTAGGTTAGATTTCAAAAATGTCCACAATGCGAGGATTGAATTCATAAATTTAAAATCTTCCAGAAAGAATTTATTACCGGGTGAAGGCTTCTTCGGCTTCAAGGTCATGATAATTAACAGTTAAAATTATTCTCACAACTTCCCGAGCGAGTCCCACACACGGGGAGGCTCCGCAGGCAACCTATCAGGGTGCGTAAATGCATTCCCCACCCCTCATAAAAAAAACAGTTTAAATTAATTGACAAAGATCTTGATAACGAAAAGTTACATTGAATCAAACAGAAATATCAACTTTCGTACCTATCTGCTAAATTTAATATCGAAAAAATTGGGAATGTAGGTATTTTTATTCAATGCAACATAATTTTGTATAATTAACCATCAGTTGATTCCAAAATATCCTTTTCATTGGTGAAATTATTAAGTACGTAAAAATCCCAAATTTTACGCGCAGCAGGATACGATTAAATAAATTTGCAATATCCGTGAAAAAATTCGTTATTTAATGAAGGCTTTTCGGGTTTCATGGTCATGATAATTAAAAATCACATTGGCTCAAACATTGACTGAAATATCAACTCACGTACATATCTACTAAATGCGATTTAAAAAAATGAGAATCTGCATATTTATATTCGATACCTCACAATAATGTATAATTCATCAGCAATTAATTCTAACAATTCTATTTTATTAATGAAATTAGGTGTGTAAAAATTCAAATTTTTTCATGCTGCAGGATATGATTCATTGAATTTGTAATCTTCGCGAACAAATTTGCTACAGAATGAAGGCTTCTCAGGTATCTAACCCGGTTGTTTCTTCGATTAAAATCGATGTTTTGGCTTCATCCTAAAGATGACTTCGAAAAGTTTATTTTAATAAAAGAAAAAATCCCAGTTGGAAACCCGAAAAACATTCATCCGAAAAATTCCCCAGGAAAAAAGGGACCATATAAAATGTGTTATAATTTACATAACTCACAAATATGGCTTGATCAGCATCTCAGAAGAACACATGGATCAGTAATACAACTGCCAATATTTATGAAGGTATCGAACCGGATCTGAACCGAACACAAAAACCAAAGAAAACCCTTATTTTTGCAGATGTGAAATCCAACCCGAATCAAAATTTCAAATTTCTCTACCTGAGTCGACAACAGAAACAATTATTTGGATTTTTATTTCTAGAATCTTATTCTAATTATCTCCAACAGTAGTTATATTTGCAAAGGATATGTAACGGTAACTTGAAAATCACTGCTTATCATTTATATCTTTTCTAGGAAGCTCAATCTGATTTTATATTTAATATCATAATTTTTGTCCAAATTAAAACAATTGTGGTGTTATAAAATTACAAATATTAAAAACCATTCATAGCGATGAAAGTAATCGATTCTCGGAGAGAAAAGCTCCTGTTTAAACCGGTTCGACGCTGGATATGGCACCAAAACCGGAACTGTACGAAATATGGAACTTCTATTGACCGGAGAGAAAATCGGAAATCTTGGCTAACCGAAAGCCTTAAAATTATATATACGATTAAAATAATACGAGATGTATTGAAGATTAATAGGTATTTAAGGGCATTCCTTAGGCATAAAAAATAAATATTTCATAAATACATACTTTTGAAGAAGGATTTAGATAACCGTAACAAAGAAACTGTTTCAATAGTAAATTTGATTATTTGGATGCAAAATAAAGTGTTCCAATAAATTTACATTTTGCGCGTAAAATGAGCTATATTTTAGAACTATATTCAACAACTGACTACAGTCCAATTAGAATAATAGTTGTTATTTTTCAAGGAAACTAGTAATCGGTAATCATGGTAATCAATGAACGATGCCGCAAAACAATTTTGGAGGCTAATTCATAACAACTATGGAAAAAAAATTTCGTAATCACAGCAATCCCTCAAGAGTAATTCTGAAGACAATTCCTTGAAACTGTAATAGTATTCCACACTATTTCACTCAAGGGAGACTATGTAACAATAAAAATATAAACATAATTTTCGATAACTCCCGAAAAAAACTATTTTGCAAACCATATCTCAAATAGAAATTACAATCTACCTCTACTACCCCTTGCCTTTCAAACACGCAATGCAGTCGTCTCTACTTCGAAAAATCCACCGTCGCGAATTGCCTTTAAACATCCCTGAATAAAATTAATATGTTCAATCTTGACTTCGTGGAATGCTGTTCTAACTATCTTAAATAAAAACACTCTGGTTATCCCTGAATCTCCGTAACCCGCGTGACACCGCTGCATTGCTCTTGTCTATATACTCGGCGAGAGCTAGTCATGAACTGTTTACTTTTCTAGTCTAAAACTGAAGTGGAGAGTAATTTTAGATTAAAGGGAACCTAAAAAGCACTATCCTTATCCGCAACAAAAACATTCTTAATAGGATAAATAAACTATCGACCTTAAACAATGACATATTACTATTTTTAAAATGCGGCGAAGAATCTTATCTACGATCCGCTGGAAATATCTAACAATTCCTCCGTAGTTAACAACTCTTAATATCCTCTAGGAAAAGGGATAAACAACTCACGTCATTAGATTAATTATATAATAGCAAGTTATATGTCATGTTTTCTAAACGAAGGAACAATAAAGCGCATAGAGTTGAGCTACTTTGATTATTATAACCTGCTGGGTATCTCATTTCCTTTTATTTACTATTGTTTCTAAGAACATACAGATAAACAGTGAGTTTAATTGTTTGTAAAACTAGCACAGTAATATATAACCTGATTTTTGTTACGTTGTATTTAGAAATATAGAAAATCACTCGGAAATGTCAAATAGAATCCACAAGCGCTGCTGTCTAAGTCTGAATAGCGTTGTCAATAGAAAGTTACTATTTGAAGTTATGTAAAATATATATCATTTCAAATTCAAATTTCTGCGACGTAAGTGTGAAATATGATTCGAAACAGTTTTTTCTCTCTCCAAATGAAATATTTTAGTTAATTTGGAATCAATAATGATTGCATATTCAATATTTAATACTATATTAATTGCGAAGTGCTGGTGACACTATGAAACTATTAATTGCTATTCGTAAGAAATTCAGGTTAGCTTACGCAGAAACTCAGTATCATATGGAAGCAGTTATTCATAATGGTATATTTAAAAGAATCCCCATACTCCTAATATTCCGACGTAGATTTAACGAAGGACAAATTCGTTTCATAACTAAATTTGCACTGCAGGAGATATCATTTTATATTTTTAACCAAGCTAATTAAAGAACATAAACGGCAATTTTACTACTCATAAACTGCTATGTGCCAAGGAAACTTGGATTTTAAACTACCATTAACTCATAGCTAATTAATTTCATCAGCGCTGCGTTTTCATTTTAAAAGGATTTTTTTGGAACTTGACTTAGCTATCCTTTTACGCAGAAAACCCATTTCATAAATAACTTCCATTCACATTATTAAAATCTTGCGCAAAAGTAACAAAGGAATATTTTAGTCGACCCTTTTCCCGTCAAATTCCGTGCTCAACCTGTACACCGGGTACTGCTGCCATATAGATCACTACACTACGCCAAAGAATACCATTGCGGACTAAACATCAAGATTAAGTGTGCAGAGACAAGCTTAATCGAATCAAATGCATCTGCATAACAACTACCGCATCAAAAATTTTCCTCGTTCTCCTCCAGAATTTCAGAAATATGAGAAACCGAAAGCCCACGCCCTTTTCATTTCATAACCCTGTTTCCATGCAACGTGAACCTGAGAACACGAAAACGGCGGAAATTACGAAACTCTGAAAGCCTCTATTAGGCCTTTTTCAAAGCCACTCTCCGGCCTATCTTTCCCTTTACCCTCTTTCCTCCGATAACCTTCCATCCCTAACCTTTCCAACATTCCATAGAAAACAGGTCGACCCTGAATTCATCCTCCGGGGCAAAATTCAATTCTTCTCTCACTCTACCAACCCAACTCGGGAACCCATCTTCCTAAACCCCTCCTCTCTCAACCCTAAATCCATGTAAATTACCTACCACACGTGTTTTCCCTACTCATCTATTTTCGTTTTAAGGCAGCTCACAAAGCTAATGGAAAATAATGGAAGGAAAAATAATTGGAAGATAATTCAAATAGCTCTCGCTATATTTTAATATTGTTGTATTTGGCTTTATTCCAATGGATAAAATCTTGCAGGACAAAGGTCTTGAAAATTAAAAGTAAAACAATAACTGAAATTTAAACTCACATACTCATAATCCAAATGCATTTTCAAAAAATTGGATGTCTACATATTTTTTCTGATTCGATTCAGTTGTGTATAATTTATCATCAATAAATTCTAGTTTATCCTCGGCGGTGACACAATGAAACCGATTGGATGACTTTCATTATGGAATTCTCACAATTAATTATCTATAGAATATGATCTAAAATATTGACCTAATGTTATTTTCTTTTACGAACTTTCTATGAAAATTGAAAATGAAGAGAGACGCCATCATCAAGGTACACTAAATTTGCAGAATGTCTTTGAGTTAAATGTAGTCGGTGTAAACTCTGAAATCCATGAAAATATACTTAATCTCTAGTCTTTCTTCGTTAGAAAATTTTACTCCCAACTTAAATAAAAATCTTCCATAACTACTTATCTGTCGGCGCATAATGAAAGCAAACCTGTATTTTCAAATTACTTTAAGAGAATGAAAACGTTTACTATAAATACCAACTTTCGCCTGCTGCGATCGACTTTAATGCTAATCGCTCGATTGAGATCGACTTGTAGAACCTGTTTTTGTATTTACAGAAACCAAAATGATTAACAGTCGTATTTGCGACCCTTCTTCTGTATTTGTTAAGCATATAAAACTCTATAGTCAATTTAGTTATACGATGTAGATGAATAGTTAAGTTAAATAAGTGAAGCAATAAAAATTATTCGGAAATGAAGATTCTTCTTAATGGCAAGTCGCGATCCACTGAATATCTCCCGACAATCGATAGTGATCAATCTGTTGGCCATCCCTACTATTTAATAACCAATTGCATTAAATTTATTTTCCAATATTTACAATGATCTGTTCATGGCACAATGATTCCAATAACCTCTTTCAAATCTATTCTGCAATTTAGACTTGACGTCTTATAATGTTCTTTAGCCTTCTCGCTAGCCATTTTTTAGTCAATACAGAAAGTCTTACCCACATACATATATCAAAAAGACTTCCATTGAGAAAATATTACATATCCCTTGGACGTAGAACGTTGCGGGAATAAAATAGAAATGATATCGGGCAACTGAAATAATTCCTTCTAGAAAGTAAGCCACTATGAATAAAACAAAAATTCTCGCAGAATCTCAAAATATTCTCGATTCAGGGTCATGAATTTGCTCTAGAGTCACAATTCTTTAGAGGACAAAACGTTGAGGATTTCCATTCAAACATCAATCCTCCAGAAGTTCATCTTCCGCAGTGCACTGGAGCTTTATCTTACGCCGTGTGCTTTTTCCAACCCTCTAGTTCTCGAAGCATTTTCCTTCGCCTCTCTATCAAGAAAAATAAATATTCGATATCTCTTTCTTTCTCTAGATGGAATCCGCCACAAAAAAATCATCGAAATGTATATCACGTTTGAGCTCATGATACGTAATCAAATTCAGAATACCGTCCCATCCCGAATCAAGACTTTTACCTTATTTAATTTACTAAGCTTAAATTTTATTCCCAAAACGTCTTCATAAGATATGAAGAGACTAACAAGATTGATAAACAAATTGATGTTGTATGTATCTTTCCCAGATATTAAGAGTTAAATTTCATCTCATCAAGCAAGACATAATAAATATTAAATGATTGTTTTACCAAAAGATGGACACAATACCAAACCGATGTATATATTTTCGCTACTGTTCTTTTAACAAATAAAGAGGTGCAAAGAAGAATACCATGTATAAAAAGATGAAGGAATGAAAGATCCACGAGGTATTGCAAAAATTTTAGAAATAAAGAGATTTACACAGGTTTTTTTGAGTAATACATATTTTCATCCGACTTTAAGATGAATTGCTTAACGTTAGAACGAAGAAAAGTCTGAAGGTAGGGTGGCAACGGGTGGTAAAAACTTCCAGGTTATAAACGAGATTTTAAAGCGAGTTATATGAAAATGTGACCCTAGGAAAACCAATCAAAATGATTGATTGGGCAGTATTCTCTATTTTTCTTAAATTTATCATATGTAAGCATTTGATATTTGATATTAACGAAAAGAAATTATACAACACCTAAACACCTTCATTTAAATATTTCGTGCATAAATTAGTTATATCAACAACACATACAAGAGTAGAGTCTAGATTTACTATAAGCATAACCGTCTTAACTACGCAAAATTCTAACGAATAGAAAATAAAGGAAAATAGGAAAGGAAAGTAGTGAATTGGCATTTATGTGATTGCTAATAGCATGATTGTGAGCATTTGAGTTTCGTGAGTGATGAATTCAGCCAGATAAACGAGCGATCATGGCGTTTTCTTAAGTTGATTAAATTGCATAAAATTAATTCGAACGATTTCTTCTTCTTTGCAAGAACAAACATTAACTTTCTGTAAAAATTAAAACTAGACGACACCGCATCTATCACAGGAGCTGCGAATGAGAAGTATTCAAAAACAGGCCAAATATATAACTAAAATATTCATAGATAAGATGTTCACGGATTACACAGTAGATATTGCATTGATATGATACTGTGAAAAAAACAGGGTAACTGATGCTAGGACTAGTCGCCTCAGGAATTCGTTTTCCTGCGAATATTTTATATAGTCATCAGACAGTCATCAGATAGAGCATAGGTACCCAACTTAGGATATCCGGACGTTCTGAGATAACGTGAAGCTTTTTCAGGTAACATGGTAATATGAATAGACGATGAACACCTTAATTATGCAAATATAATATTCCAAAATGAGTTCTCTTAAGCAACATTCCTAATATTCCATATCGGTACAGTTAGGCAACGTTTCCAAGTGATTCCTTGTTTGTACTGCGATTAACATAAAAATTTATTACGTACTAATTGAAATGATTCTGCTGTTAATCTACTTGTGGATTTTTGTGGATTGGCCATTACATACTTTATTGTTAATCTACTAAATTTGTTCCTTATTGTCACAAAATAAATTGCGTAAAATATCATTGTAATCGGATAACGGAAAAACGTGCCGCATCGCACTTAAAGTTTACATATTTTAACACTTTTGGCCGATTTTCTGTTATAAATGGTGATTATCGAGCGTTTCCATCCTTTAATTCTTTTGATACTTTTACCAATACCTTAATAGACATTTAGTGTGGTTTTACTAAAATATTAATAAAACCTACCTAGTAGTTCCCAAGATCCGGACCGGGTAGTGAGCGCGCGCCGTGCACGTTGCGGCGTGCCATCGACACCTCCTACCACCTTATACCTTTAAGTTTACTAAAACTTGTATATACGTATATTATGATTTTATATGTATATTTAGATATCGCATAAGTCTTTACATAGTAATCAACTACACTTTCCCACGTGTAGTGTTTTCCTGGTGTGTGCACGAATTTCAGCGTTTCACACCTCGTGAGCGTTAGATAGTTAACGAGACCTCGGTACCCAATTCCTTCAACAACCGAGTCCGTACTACATTCCATATTTATCCGATTAGGCCAACCTAGAACCGTACACGCTCCCTAGCAAGGTCGGTGGTGACAATATTCCCCAAGCACGAAAATTAAAATCCAACTCGGGCACAATGTCACGGAGAAAATAGACGAACGAATTCCGCGGGCGAGAAAGCGTCGACGGGAAAAGGAAAGAAAATAATGAGTGTCGCAAGACGGGAAGAACGCAACGGGTACAGCTTCCGTCATCTCTGAGGCAGGAAAGAAAACATGGAGGCGAAAAGGCAACACGTTCGGGAAGAATTTTTATTGGACGGAATTCTAGTTCCTCTATCGAGAGACTGAGTCCATTGTCGTGCGCTAGCCAAGGATCGTTCCGGTCGAGATCGATGGCTCCTGACATCGAATCGACGACTGAGACGGAAAAGGGCGTCTGATAGAACCCCTTCGACCATCTTCCTCGCCAGTTACCCACCCAGCAGGGGACGATTTGTTTTGACAAAGCACGGATGGAGAGGAGACAAAACATACGAAAGAATAGTCCTTCTCACCGTCGGCCAAGACGTATTTTCCTTCCGAATCCGACGGAAAACGCTGACGTGATTCTTATTCAGAATATAAATTGCTTACCCGGTTTGAATTCCTGTTCCTTGGAAGCAGCCGCCTGTACTGTTATTCGAACTCCTTCGGAAGCACATGGGTGGATCGTAACTCCCGTTTTGTTGTCATTTTTTTGGAGTAACGGGGTAGCAAGGGATCCAAAATATGCGTATCCGTTTCACGATTTACAGTAGTGATGGGACGATTGATTGGAATAGAAATCGGGAATCGGAAATATCGGATATTTTCGGGTACCGGGATCAGAGAATGTTTAACCTGATTTCCGATTTCAAAAACGATTATTTGGAATGTTTTCTTTAGAGCTTAATCTTTGATTTCTGGTACATACTAATGATAAATGGATTACTTGTCAGTTGAACTATCAATACTTATTCCTGCTTAATCTTTAATTTCTGGTACTTATGATAAACAGATTAATACTTGTCAGTTGAACTATCATTAAAACTAGAATTTATAGATCTTAATCACGCCAGGATGTTATATTTCATGAGAATTCACTTATTCCTGTGTAAATAATGGAATATTCATGTTTCTACTCAGTTATCGAACATTCTATGAATTCCGTTAGTTCTACTTTGTTTCAGTTCAAGATAAAACTTTAATTTTCAATATCATTTTAAGAATTCTTAATTCAGACATTTAATTATAATTTGATAATTATAATTAGCTTTAGGCAATATAAAACTAAAATGAACTCAAATTGTTGCTCTGAATTTTAAAACTTAATTATGATAGCTGGTTGTATAAATGATGAAATCTTTCCATTTCTTGTTTCAAATTTTACGCAAGTTTTCCATATAAAGTACATCATCTTCTTTTTTATTAGCTTTTAATTAACATACATTACAGTATTAATTATTTTCTTAAAGATTTAACTAATGATGATATTTTGTCCATTACTTATCTGTTTCCCAACACAACAGTTAATAAAAATAATACATTTTACTCGCTGAAAGAACCAGAACGAGATTAGCTCAATGAGTTTTCGCTGTGTGTAGAATGATGTTGAGGATTAATAACTAGTTAACTTTTTAGGAGAATTTCTATCTTAATCCTTCAATTTTCTACTTTTTTGTAGATAACACGCGTAAAACGCTGGTAATTTAGGCTTTCAAATAAATGTTGGGGGCGTGTCTAAGACATCCCCCCCAGGCCGTTGGCTATCAGTCATATGTAACCATTCAATTATTTTATTACCAAGATATACAATTTTCCCTGAGCTCTTAGCTTAGGTTTTTTAATCCACAAAGTAGTTTTCTTCTTTGTATTTTTGCAAGCTATCTCTCTCTTTTCTTGTCTCATATGACGAAGGGTTAGATGTAAGAAGAGACTTGTTAGTCTCAATCTCGCCATGAATAAAGTCCTTTATTATTATTNTATAAAAATCATTTGACTTATTAAAGGTAAAACCTAAATTAAAAATTGTCATGATAGTTATTTCGCTATTAAACTTGCAAGTATAAAGTTGTACACAAATATGCAAATGGGTAAATTTTATCATAGATAACTGTGAAAAATATCTTCTAAACTCTATTCGATTAATTTCCACGACTCAATTCAAGACGCATCTTAACTGAAATTGAAATTCGTCCAAAATTTGAAAGAAGGAGAACATGCTGAGATTTTCCGGAAGAAAATCCCGAATAGTCTCTAAAAAAACAGAAGCCGAATAGGGAGTCTGAAGGTAAGCTCATTTGACGCAACGATACGCTCAAAGAGACGATAAATTCGTCGTTAAATTGTCGCCGTTCTTTAAAACTTTCCACCCGATTTGAGAGAGAGAGATTGTAATTTCGTTTCGCTTCATTTGTCCTTCGCATTGCTCGCAGCTGTATTACGACGAGTCTGAGCTGGTTCGAAAATTCGCCGGGACAGTTTCGCCCTTTTTATTGGCGAGGACGGATTCGGAGTTCCTGCACATTTGCCCACTCCATGGCGCGGAAAAAATCTTTTGTGCGAGGGCGCTCTCCTTGAAGCGAAGGCGCATACACGCGCGCGTACTCCCACGAGCTGAAGAAGAGTACTGTAAATACGTGCTCGTGAAAGAGAAGTCGGAGCCGAAGGATATCGAAGCAGTACTTGTGCAAGACAAAAGCAGAAGTGGAGGAGTACGGAGTGGCAGGCAGGAATTGAAAAGAATGTGGATATAAGGGAATAGGAAGCGTAGATTGAGTTGGATGTGTAGATGAAGTAAAGAAACTGGGGTGAAAATACGAAGGACTGGAAGTAGAAAAAGGTATGCGGTGGAATGGTGATATATTCTCATCAGAAGTAAATAATGATCGCAGAAAGTTATCAAAGAGAGAATGACTTCAACATTTCCTGCTGATAGACTTCAAGGAAATTATCACAGAGAAACCTGCCTTTGGCGGAATCGCACCCAGCCCAAAAAATTGCCAGTGATGAACAAATTTTCACAATGTAAAGGTTTGAATTACGTGTATCCGAATGTCATTACCGCAGGTCAAGACAAGAGCATAGAACCAGAATCGAATCGAAAACCGAAAATAACCTTTATTTTTTCCGGAGTATAAACCAAACCCAAACCGAAAAAAAATGAAATTCTTGTACTTGAACCTAAACCAAGAAGCTATTATTCCGTTCGGATCTTGGTTCCAAATAATACCATTTAATTAGATAAAAATGAATGGACTTATGCTAAATGTGGGAAATATCGAATAACCTTCAACTAAAATTAATCATTCGCCTTTAAGTTTATTCTACCTGATTGTTTGATTATTATTTATTTATTATTTCAAGTTATCTTCTAAATTTTTTTTAAACGTCATGTCATAGAGAAAATATATGAATAATAAAATAACCTATATAGATGCATAACATTTTTATGCCCGGAGTGGAAAAAATTGTCCGATCCAGTTCAGCGTCGGCAGACGAAACGAAACCGAAACTGAACCGAGTTTTTTTTCATTGAAAAGGATTGAAAACCAGAAAAAACTATAACGGTCCGATAGCCTGGTTATAATCAAGAAGTTTGGTGCTCAAATTTCCACTGTATACATGTTCCTTTATCCACAGTTTACGACCGTCGGTGCCTTTTTTTGCTTTAAAAAATTTGTTGATCATTACTCCTGTCTTCTCAGTTCCTCCGATTAAGGACTCGCTCTGAGGATCCACAGTTTCCGTTGTATTATCTGTTGTAAAGCTTGAAAGCGCGTCGCATTCCGTACTATATTAACAATAAATGACAAATACGTAGATCGATATTCCAGGGGAAATGTAAACGTAAAAAAAGCACATATAACCATACTTTCTGTTGAAGTCCTTTTGGGTGGAACCAGAAACCAGGAAAATAAAATGATAAATACGCTAAAATGGAAATTTTTTTAGCTGAAACTATTCAATATAGTAAATCCAGATAGGAAAATCTACCTTGCTCCAAACAACTTCAGTATACAAATAGTGAAAAGGTCTGAAATCCTATCTATCGCAGATGTTTGCATACATCTGAAGAAGCTATTCAGAATAGATAGCCGGGAACCATATTTCATTCATTTTCGTTCTAAAGGAAAGGTAATCTCGCATATATTCGAAGAAGTAATGTATGAAGAGTTAGGAAGAGATATGGAAGAGTTGGAGAAAACAGAATCGAATTTCTTATAAGAATATGAAGAGAGGAATCGAGAAAATTTCTCGAAAACTCCGAGACGAGCGATACGTAACCCTCCGTCTGCAAATACCAAGCACTTTAGCCATGTAAATCGTCGTATCTTCCAAAATCACTCGTTTTCGCTGCCACAACTATCACTCAGTGACTCGACAATAGTCACAACTGCAAATACATATCACGTTCCAAACTGCGAGTGAAAGTTTCTTAGGAGTCTCTATCACTATGAATAAATTTTCATGCCACGTATCATACATACTTTCAAGAGAAATGAGAATAACGAACACGTTTATTCCGGGAATTATAGTCCAAAGTGACTAACAAGTAATCCATAACTAAGTCTCTCTAACAACCAAACCCTAAC
>KZ309171.1:12873-34554 GCA_000376725.2 Ladona fulva | reverse complement strand
CTACCTGATTGTTTGATTATTATTTATTTATTATTTCAAGTTATCTTCTAAATTTTTTTTAAATGTCATGTCATAGAGAAAATATATGAATAATAAAATAACCTATATAGGTGCATAACATTTTTATGCCCGGAATGGAAAAAATTGTCCGATCCAGTTCAGCGTTGGCAGACGAAACGAAACCGAAACTGAACCGAGTTTTTTTTTCATTGAAAAGGATTGAAAACCGGAAAAAAATATAACGGTCCGATGGCCTGGTTATAATCAAGAAGTTTGGTGCTCAAATTTCCACTGTATACATGTTCCTTTATCCACAGTTTACGACCGTCGGTGCCTTTTTTTGCTTTAAAAAATTTGTTGATCATTACTCCTGTCTTCTCAGTTCCTCCGATTAAGGACTCGCTCTGAGGATCCACAGTTTCCGTTGTATTATCTGTTGTAAAGCTTGAAAGCGCGTCGCATTCCGTACTATATTAACAATAAATGACAAATACGTAGATCGATATTCCAGGGGAAATGTAAACGTAAAAAAAGCACATATAACCATACTTTCTGTTGAAGTCCTTTTGGGTGGAACCAGAAACCAGGAAAATAAAATGATAAATACGCTAAAATGGAAATTTTTTAGCTGAATCTATTCAATATAGTAAATCCAGATAGGAAAATCTACCTTGCTCCAAACAACTTCAGTATACAAATAGTGAAAAGGTCTGAAATCCTATCTATCGCAGATGTTTGCATACATCTGAAGAAGCTATTCAGAATAGATAGCCGGGAACCATATTTCATTCATTTTCGTTCTAAAGGAAAGGTAATCTCGCATATATTCGAAGAAGTAATGTATGAAGAGTTAGGAAGAGATATGGAAGAGTTGGAGAAAACAGAATCGAATTTCTTATAAGAATATGAAGAGAGGAATCGAGAAAATTTCTTGAAAACTCCGAGACGAGCGATACGTAACCCTCCGTCTGCAAATACCAAGCACTTTAGCCATGTAAATCGTCGTATCTTCCAAAATCACTCGTTTTCGCTGCCACAACTATCACTCAGTGACTCGACAATAGTCACAACTGCAAATACATATCACGTTCCAAACTGCGAGTGAAAGTTTCTTAGGAGTCACTATCACTATGAATAAATTTTCATGCCACGTATCATACATACTTTCAAGAGAAATGAGAATAACGAACACGTTTATTCCGGGAATTATAGTCCAAAGTGACTAACAAGTAATCCATAACTAAGTCTCTCTAACAACCAAACCCTAACTGAGCATCGAACCCATAACTTCGTTAGCACACTAACTACTACGTCACCGAATTTCTCGAGAACTTTCAAATAACTGCGATAGAAAAACATTAGATTTTCTTATGAATAAATCGGGGTGTTGTAGAAAGTTTACATTTCTCTTACAGAAAACTTATTTCAGAATGATGGAAATGCGAAAGAGTTGAAGAAACACCACAAAAAAAAGTTGGATGTGAATGACCCATAAGACAGAACTCAGTTCGATGCAGTTGAAGAGTTAGTGAAAAGGATTAGGGGGAATTAGGAAAGCTTTGGGACTTCNAAAACAATTGTGGTGTTATAAAATTACAAATATTAAAAACCATTCATAGCGATGAAAGTAATCGATTCTCGGAGAGAAAAGCTCCTGTTTAAACCGGTTCGACGCTGGATATGGCACCAAAACCGGAACTGTACGAAACAAACAGCGAGTGAAAGTTTCTTAGGAGTCTCTATCACTATGAATAAATTTTCATGCCATGTATCATACATACTTTCAAGAGAAATGAGAATAACGAACACGTTTATTCCGGGAATTATAGTCCAAAGTGACTAACAAGTAATCCATAACTAAGTCTCTCTAACAACCAAACCCTAACTGAGCATCGAACCCATAACTTCGTTAGCACACTAACTACTACGTCACCGAATTTCTCGAGAACTTTCAAATAACTGCGATAGAAAAACATTAGCTTTTCTTATGAATAAATCGGGGTGTTGTAGAAAGTTTACATTTCTCTTACAGAAAACTTATTTCAGAACGATGGAAATGGGAAAGAGTTGAAGAAACGCCACAAAAAAAAGTTGGATGTGAATGACCCATAAGATAGAACTCAGTTCGATGCAGTTGAAGAGTTAGTGAAAAGGATTAGGGGAATTAGGAAAGCTTTGGGACTTCTCTCTTTTAATGAGAGCACTTTACAAAACTGGACAGCATGAAGTAGTAGTAGTATTAAGTTGAGGCGCTTCAACTACAAGGTTATTTGCGCCTACGCTTTGTAAATTCAGTTCAACTTCAGATGTTTCCTGACAGCTAGAATTCCATCAATAATACATCAAATTTGACATAATATTATGAATAAATAAATAGATAAAATATAAGTAAATAAATAGATAAAAACCAACTTGGTAAAATACATAAATGATTCTGTTCCTAATTTAGACAATAAAAAACGGAGAATTATCGATCATAATGGTGTCTATAGATAACTTCTTTTATATACACATAATAATCTGATTAATGTATGTACACGTGTGCATTCATGGTAAGTGCTACACTAGGAAAGTATAAAAATCATTTGACTTATTAAAGGTAAAACCTAAATTAAAAATTGTCATGATAGTTATTTCGCTATTAAACTTGCAAGTATAAAGTTGTACACAAATATGCAAATGGGTAAATTTTATCATAGATAACTGTGAAAAATATCTTCTAAACTCTATTCGATTAATTTCCACGACTCAATTCAAGACGCATCTTAACTGAAATTGAAATTCGTCCAAAATTTGAAGGAAGGAGAACATGCTGAGATTTTCCGGAAGAAAATCCCGAATAGTCTCTAAAAAAACAGAAGCCGAATAGGGAGTCTGAAGGTAAGCTCATTTGACGCAACGATACGCTCAAAGAGACGATAAATTCGTCGTTAAATTGTCGCCGTTCTTTAAAACTTTCCACCCGATTTGAGAGAGAGAGATTGTAATTTCGTTTCGCTTCATTTGTCCTTCGCATTGCTCGCAGCTGTATTACGACGAGTCTGAGCTGGTTCGAAAATTCGCCGGGACAGTTTCGCCCTTTTTATTGGCGAGGACGGATTCGGAGTTCCTGCACATTTGCCCACTCCATGGCGCGGAAAAAATCTTTTGTGCGAGGGCGCTCTCCTTGAAGCGAAGGCGCATACACGCGCGCGTACTCCCACGAGCTGAAGAAGAGTACTGTAAATACGTGCTCGTGAAAGAGAAGTCGGAGCCGAAGGATATCGAAGCAGTACTTGTGCAAGACAAAAGCAGAAGTGGAGGAGTACGGAGTGGCAGGCAGGAATTGAAAAGAATGTGGATATAAGGGAATAGGAAGCGTAGATTGAGTTGGATGTGTAGATGAAGTAAAGAAACTGGGGTGAAAATACGAAGGACTGGAAGTAGAAAAAGGTATGCGGTGGAATGGTGATATATTCTCATCAGAAGTAAATAATGATCGCAGAAAGTTATCAAAGAGAGAATGACTTCAACATTTCCTGCTGATAGACTTCAAGGAAATTATCACAGAGAAACCTGCCTTTGGCGGAATCGCACCCAGCCCAAAAAATTGCCAGTGATGAACAAATTTTCACAATGTAAAGGTTTGAATTACGTGTATCCGAATGTCATTACCGCAGGTCAAGACAAGAGCATAGAACCAGAATCGAATCGAAAACCGAAAATAACCTTTATTTTTTCCGGAGTATAAACCAAACCCAAACCGAAAAAAAATGAAATTCTTGTACTTGAACCTAAACCAAGAAGCTATTATTCCGTTCGGATCTTGGTTCCAAATAATACCATTTAATTAGATAAAAATGAATGGACTTATGCTAAATGTGGGAAATATCGAATAACCTTCAACTAAAATTAATCATTCGCCTTTAAGTTTATTCTACCTGATTGTTTGATTATTATTTATTTATTATTTCAAGTTATCTTCTAAATTTTTTTTAAACGTCATGTCATAGAGAAAATATATGAATAATAAAATAACCTATATAGATGCATAACATTTTTATGCCCGNGTACTTTTGCAAGCTATCTCTCTCTTTTCTTGTCTCATATGACGAAGGGTTAGATGTAAGAAGAGACTTGTTAGTCTCAATCTCGCCATGAATAAAGTCCTTTATTATTATTATTATACAATAATAACTGCCTCCTGGCCTGGTGCCTATTTGTAGATCTCTTTTTTGGCAAGAATTACATAGGCTGTACATTAAAATTAGGTACGCTTGATTACTTCCGATAATGTGATTCTTTTAAATCCTATCATTCGGGAGTTACTTTCAAGGATTAAATGTGACTTCATAGATTTACGCAGTTTATTTGAAATTCCGAATACTTCACAAGCACCTTCAGTCATGTTACTCTGTGTTTTCTATGTTTCTGTGCTAATTCCACCGGTAAGAATACGAACAAAATCCTCGTTTGCTCTCCTAATGTAAATCATAAAGAGATGAGATATCTATAATTACACAGTGCACGAAGGTTAGCCACATAAAATGCGATATGTGTGTGACATACGAGACTGGGTGTTGGATATCGTTCACTATAGCGATTGCATATAAGTATTTACTGTAAGATAGTAAATTTATTCACTACGAAAATGTTTCCGAAAACCCTACTTCAATTACTACAGCAACACAGGAAAACGGGTAAGGGTGATGTTGCGCAAGATGGTGCGCACCCAGGAAAATTCCCAAGGAAGAATGGACTTGAATGTAGTATCCCAAGGAAGAATGGAATGGAATGGAATAAAAAAAGTCTGACGGGACCGGGAACCCGGTCCCATCAGACTTTTTTCAAGTCCATTCTTCCTTGGGATACTACAGCAAATCTGAACACGAAATTTCAATTATTCCACCCTTTTCATCGACTCCTGCATGGACTGCGCCCGAATTCATTCGTAACTGAAAAGTCCGCTTATATTATAAATTAACTGTTAGGACCTTTCCCTTCCTTTCTGTAGATCGAATATTTCAACCCTAATTCATGCTACTTGAGGCGAAGCGAAGCAGAGAGGGATTTCGGGTTAAGCTAAGCTCTAAAAGGGTGACAAAGTAGGTAGTTAGGACGGAAAAAATATAGCACCCCCGGACCTCTGTTTTCCAATACCCTCTTGATCCAGCTTTACCTCACCACACTGACGTAATCGGAGAAATAACATACCATCAGAACAGAAGCCATGACAACAGATTTACTGACTACCGATAGGAAACACTCCCGTAATACTATTTCCAGAAAGAGTCGTGTGAAGGATGATATATAAGATTGAAAGTGATACAAGTTGCCTTAATCCGTGTTGCTGCAACAATAATTACTAAGATGAGATTGGCCACGCTAAGGAATATTTCGGCAAAAAAGATTTTCCGCTGATTTTCTAAAATGGTGAACATATATCTTGACTGATTCGCATACATGTATGTTAAAATAAAATTAAAATTGCCTGTTACAAATTAGGCACTGCTTATAAGTACTACTTCGTAATAGGTGGAGAAGATATTACGGAATGTTATGTAGATTTTACGATTTGAAACTATACCAGAAATTTCATTTCGGCTGAGGAGAATTTCGGTTAAGGTGATTAAGTAATGAATTATCGTTTTATTCATCCCTATTTGTGTAATTCAGTAAGAAACTCTAAATTAGAAAAAACTGGTAAACTATTTACTTCCAAGAAATATAGAATTATGGAGAAGTAAATAGTTCACCAGTTCATTTCAAATTTGAAATGGACTTCTATATCATCTCGGTCTCCTACGTAGGAAAACGTAACTAATGTATGTAAATGTTCATTGGTAGCCACAATACTACGTAATGCAAGTGAAAACAATTTTGTAAAAGGATTGATTCAGAAATATCCAAGTAAAAACGCCACTTGCGTAAATTGCAATTGGCCTTTTCAACCATTCCGTGCAACCGAGTAATAACCGAGTAAAAGTCATCCCCGAAAGTTTGGTTCATTTTATGTCCTGAAGCTAGTTTACCCAGATGAAAAAGCAAAGTTACTGCCCCAAAAATGTATAGACTACGATCATTTTAATCATGTTGCCGTTTTATCAGAAGGCCAACAAAGTCTTTAAAGGAGCTGATGCGGCCCACCAAAGGTAAAAGTTAGAACATCCTTGGATTGAAAAATTAATGATTAACTAATCCCATAGCAACTCTTTCGATGAGTTACCTTTTTTGGCAACGCTAACAATCGCCAATCAAACTATATTTCCACCAGTCAAATCGCCAAATATTAACGCAGACGCTGAGTTCCTTGCGAATAACATCCGTTATTATCGCCTTATCTATTCAGGAATTTTCTTTTCGTTTCTGAAAATGAGACCTTTCTCTCAGTTAAGACAAAGGGGTATCGGAGGGGAGATGGGCCATCCGTCTGCTGGGAATTTATCTTGGGGGGACCTGCAGACTCCTTGGGGAGGGATTCGCCGAAAAGGTTTATAGTCCCTTTATCGGAAGGGATTCACTGGGGAGAATTTGTAGGAACGCTCGTGACGTGACAAAGGTCGGGAAATAGGCAGATGACCTTCAACGGCTGACGTCCCTGGCATCATGCGACAAATTTCTCTCCTAAGGATAAACCTTTCTCTTCCATCATGATTGGTATGGATTCCTAGGTATGCCGAAGCCTACCTCATGAAATTAGTTGGAAATGAATCAGTGAGCATCGTATCGCCTTTTATTATAAAGTCTTCAAGAGGTAGGTATGTCGTAATGTTAATTCGATGGTGGGTGCATGAAATTTCTGGAATTGTTATTACCATATGATGACGTAATTCATTATTTTCATGATGATGCTACTCATTACTTTTCATAAAGCTCATGGTAAGGTTGCTTCCGCCAAATAATTTAAAATCAGCTTGCAGGTTCAAGGCTGCGATATCATCATCAATTCTCGAAGTAACTGTACTTACATACTTTAAGAAAGTGGGGAGAAAGGTTAGGAAACAAATCGTCCTTAACTTATTAAGAAACAGATAATTAACTATTTGACAGGGGCTGTTAAATCTCTAATTTTCTATATAGTAAAAATTGCTACATTAAGGAGTGAAAAGTAACCAAAATGAAGTAACAAAGAAAGGCTCTCTCTGCCAGTAAAGTTGACCATTCTTCAAAAATATGTGATGAAAGCAGTAGTAGTAGTATTGTTAAAAGAGCTTCGACAGCTAAGGTCATTTCGCACGTGAGACCCCACCGGGAATCGAACCCGGGACCGCTTTCGCTGAAGTCGAACGCGTTGCCCACTTGGCTATCGGGAGCCCCTTTTTGATGAAAGCGTTTCCGGGTTTGATTCCCTGGGGAACCCATACGTGCGAAATGAAGTACAGCTGTGGAAGTACTTTTAACAATACTACTACTATTTTTTAATACATAATAGTATAGTACATNAATATTAAACTATAAAAATTAGTAGTATTATAAAGTAGTAGCAGTAATATTAGTAGTATTAAACAAGATCATCTCGGCCTTCACTTGGTGGTATTTCATCACTAAAACAACAGCTATAAGCAAGAGAACTTTTAATTTTTACATACCAAACACAAAAGCACGACCTAGGTTTCGAGGCCTGATGATGAAGGCTTCGAAATCTAGGTAAGAAAACAATGAAAAAAACTAAATTGTGAAAAAGGCATTTTTAAATTTATAATCTTATTGACAAATAAGCCATTCGACGCACGACAACTCAGTATTTTGTACGGTAGGAGTAACAGAATACTCAATCTAATTTATCTCTAATTTCAGTAATTGACCATTATATTTTTATATAAAGTTACCTCTATTATTTTACTTCGTCTTCTCTTAATTTCAGTACTTTTTTCATATTAGAAGCATGAAATAAGTTTTTGGAAAAACTGCTTTATTTTTGAAAATGTGGTACGATCGCTCGATTGCCGAGCCTTAGGGAAAGTAGAATTTCGGAGTTGTTTGTACCCCGACTCCAACCTCAATTATAATATCACAGTCTAATAAACTGAAAACCACATCTTACGAAATCGACAAGATTTGCGTTTTAACATTTTCGCGGTAGCTGAATGTAACAGAGGAAATATCGATAAATGTGGCCCATATAAAAACCATGGGGGTATTTAGTAAAGGAAATAATGGTAGCGGGATGAAAACTAAAAGTAACTCCCATTTATTTATGTAAGTACTTTGTCAAATACATCCGTAACTATTACGAAACCACTAATAAACTTCCTTCTATCAACTCCTTGCGAATTCCCGGAGGCATACTGAAATGCAAAAAATCGTTCTTCGTAGTAATTCATAAGAAAACATGCAGCGCCTCCAGTCAGGTAATGTTTACATCTGAAAAACAACTACAGCGGTACCTCGGCTCACGAACTTAACTCGTTCTAGTCCGAAGTACCTATCGCGAAAAGTTTGTACCTCGAAACCCATTTTCCATATATCCTTTGTTTTACGGGTTCGCGTCTCGAAATTAGGTTCGTATCTAAAGGTTAAAATGAAGTAAAAACAGTTCGAATGAAGAGTGGTTTGTAAGTCGAGGCACTACTGTAATTTTGAGTGGGTCCTATCTACCGCGCAAATGCTTAACTGATATTGGTTACTGCCGTTTTCCCTCTAACTTATTGATGATAGGGATTGCTAAAGAAAGTTATAGAAGGTAGGATGAAGGAAAAAGACAGTGTGGAAGACAACGGCGAAAGCTATTGGATGATTTAAAGGGCGGGATATGTTACCAAGTCATAAAGAAAAGACTGATATACAGGGAAATTTAGGCACGTGAACCTAGCCTAAGGTACATAACTCATGAAGAGCGATGCTAAATTACTTTTTACAGGAGACAATCGAGGATTTCGTTGCGAGAGCTTCTACGTTCTCACGGTTTTATAAAGATCTACTTAGCATATATTTCAATCGTTCTTTGAACTAAATTTTTTATAGAAAAGAATATTTGCTTCGAAAATCAATTCCGGCTGCTGCTGACAACCGAATCCACATGAAACGCGTCCATTTTTCGGTTATCTGTGAAAACACAACGCAATACTATAGACAATGCAGTTCAGAAAACGTTTAAATATTATATAAATAATAATGCGGAAGGTATAGTTTCTTTAGAAACATCTATTTGAAACGTATTGGAACAAATTTTGCTCCTGATCACAAGAAAACGTGCCACAAAGAAGAAAACGAACCCACATTACATTGGATTTCACAAACTCTCCTTTTAATTCCGTCGTCACTGCTTTCGAATCCGCGGAACGCGTAGTACATGAATACATATAAAAAGATCATATAGAAACTTATTTCCGCTTACACTTTCTCTTATACACCGTAAAGTGATTTCTATATAGAAAAGATAAATATATTTTACAAAATTCCTTAACCAGTAAAATGGTGCATTATATCATATCATAGATCACTTTTTTATCAAAAATAAACATCACATTAAATAATGTCACAGTAGCAAATTATCTCATGTCAAATGATTAAGTCATTCAGTTTATCGAAAATCTGACAAGCCATACAAACATTGTAGAAAACCCTTTGGATTTCTAAAATCGCATACCACTTAACGTGGCCGTCACGAAATAATAACAGTCTATATAGAGGGAACGAGAGCTTTGAGATAGCAGCCGAAAAAACACTGATTTCTTCGATAACGTTTTTTGGAAACGAGCTGAATCAAGCAATATTCGGATGGATTCCAGGCGATAAAGGAATCGATCGACAGAAAAATTGGAAGATAGGGGAAGAGATTGGACGAGTTTCTGATAATTGAAGAGTGCCATGAAATATAGATGGCCCCACGACAAAGAATACTGTGGTCTTCTCATTGAGTGATTTCAGCGATAAGTCTTACAATGCCTATAGAAATCGTCTCTTTTCATAGGGTGTCTTAAAGGAAAAAGTGGTATGACCGTAAAAAATTCAAAAAATTGAGTCCAAGGAATGGTGGAGGAAAAAGGATTCCAAGGTCAAAACTATTATTGATGAGAAACTTTGAATGAGAATGAAACTGTAGTTTCATTTCACTTAAAATAAATCTTTTTCCTAGCATTCCTTTTGACCAGTACTGCGTAAAATACGGCCGACGGGCCGCCTGCAGCCCGCCAAGTTTCACTATGTGGCACGTAATGGGTTTTGCAATTTTAATTTACAGAAATTGGTAAGGAATTTAAAGTTGAGGACGAAAGGCAGTTATCGAAAACTTAATTAACTTATCATAAACACAATTGTGAACATTTTGAACAAATTTCGCCGTTAGGCGAGTTAGTTCGATTTTGTGAAGTCATCGACGTCAAGATAATTTCGAATAGTGTAACTCGTATTATGAATGTAGTGTAGTGTAGTGTCCTCGTTTTATATGAATATATAACAATATAGAACAATGAATTTTATTTAATATTTATCTTCTAACGTTTTTGTTAACACTTGATTCCAGTTAAACAGTTTACTCTGCAATGTACTTTTATGCACAGAAGTACCCCGAATTAATACGCATTTGTAATACGCAGTTTAACAAGTGAATTTGTAATACGCAATTTTTGTAGATCCCACCAATCGCGTAACTTAACATATTGCTGCAGAATTAAATTTACCTGCATACGATAGAATTGAAAAAATACTTTTATGCGGTAATACAAGAAGTAGCCCAATATTTTAGAAATACGTAGCGAAGACCTGTTCGGCAAAAATAAAATATCGCACCGGATTTGTAGACTGTTGGATTTTGTAGACTGAATTTTGTACTTTACATACTGGTTTCAACGTGTTCCATTAGCAGAATGAACTAAGCATGACTATGAGCAACACACTTACTCTTTAGTCCGAATAGAAACTTAGTTAGAGATCGACGTGCTCCCGTAACTCAGCTGCGGATTATTCTCCCGAAATTGGAAGATCCCGGAAAGGACTCCACGTTTTCTTACATCAGATAGCTTTTAAGGAAAATGAACGAGGAAAATTGCATAATGAGTCACGTAAACTTCATTGCCGGCAGTCGGGGGCTGAATTTTCCATTTCAAAGATAGGAGCCCGCTCAGCATTTATAGCGCGTTAACACCGATGCGCAGAATCGAATCGAGTAGCAGTCAAAGGGCACAACCCAATATGTAATAATTTTTATAAATTCTCGTGAGAAAATTAAATAAAATAAGTTTGATATGGAACATAGCGTTTCAAAGGGAAATATTGCGAAATGTTTGCAAAAAATATATTTAATTCGTAGCGTGAGATAATTTTAAAATGGAATGAAAGTTAAACAGATATGCATCATTATCAAATTACAGCGTTAGTTATTCCATAAAACTTGAAAATAAATTTTTTTGATTCTCTATCTTTATGCCTGAAATGGTCCACCTAACACGATACATTAGGCCCACCTAACACCTCTACGATATTCTCATATAACCTCCGTAAAAAATGGGATGTTTCACATATTTGTCACAAATCTTCTCCCGTTTAAAAGAGTATTAAAATCCCGTTATTCATCAGGCCATTCATTCTCTTCGAAGATTTTGCATTCCACCATCTAAAATAATTCTGTCTCGTTCTCTGCTGTTTTTCTCTATTAGAAGACAATCTCCGATGAAAACCAGGGCTCCGAAGCGAAAACCAAAATCGAAGTAATCACGGCCGGAAAGAAAACCGAAAAATAGTAATATCTGAAGCTGAACCTAATCCGAAAATTGCAATTTTATTCTGCTCACTTTTCACTTCACATTTTTATTTCGCGAAAAAGAGTCTCCATTAATTACTCATGCATTACAGTGACTTGTAAATCAAAAGTTATATATCATTATTTTCTAATTAACAAATGTATCATTTACGTTTTAATAGTTGAAATAGTGTTATGATCGTTTTCTCGATGCCAGTAAAATTGATTCTGAAATACATTTAATAAAAATAAGTAAATAATAAAATAAATAAGTAAATTTGACTTTATTAAATATGCTACTCAAAATGTAACGCACAGTAAAATGTATCCAGTTTCATGTTCGGAATCAAAAACCGGTTAAAAAGCAGGTGCCGGAGAATGACCGAAACTGAACCAAATTTCGGCGTTCCGATCGTATCTGAGAAAAACTGGGACTAACTAATAAAGGAACTATGCCCTGATCAAAAACAGATTCCTTCCTAATTCATCCCCATAAATTCCTATTATACTACCAGTTCATAACAATTTACTTTTTACGGCACACAATTTACTCAGCAAATTATGGGGGCCTTTAATTTTTTTAACCCTTCCTTAAAGTAAAGGTAGGAGCTAACCTGTCTCCCTGGGAGATGAGGAATTCATTCGTGAGGGCTTCCATCATCTGTGGCAATTTTAATTCAGACACTTCCAACAAATATTTTAACCAAAAACTATGAATGCCATTGGTATAAGTGAAATTTCTATAAAATATATATAGAAATAGAAAGTTCAGATGATAGAACAACCATGGCGAATGATTTAGATAAAATTGTGAAATGGTGCGACAACTGGCAATTAGAGATCAATACGGACAAATATTTGGTAATTAACTTCTTCGAAAAGAAAAATGCCAATGGTTATTCGTACAGCCTCCGAGGAAAAACTTTTCAACGGTAAAATCGGTAAAATATCTTGGAGTAACCCTCACAAATAACTTAACTTGGAGTACCTACATTCGTAATATATGTGAACGAGTTCTTAAGATACTCGGGTTTGTTAAGAGAATAGTCGGTAGGTAGGACTGAAGAAAAAGTCCGTGAGCGATGTTACGTTGCGTTGGTCAGGCTTTTCGTGGAAAAAATTCGTGTGTATGGGATCGTACAAAGAAGTGCTGTGTTCGAGAATTAGAAAAAAAACATCGAAAGGCGGTACGTTTCGTAAAAATTTGTTATGACAAATCAGTGAGCGTTACCCAAATAATTAAGGACGCAGGATGAGAATCTCTAGAAGACAGAAGATTTAAAGAAAGGATAAATTTACTAAATAAGTTACGAGAAGGTACCTTCGTAGAAGATGTAGCCGATGTTATGCGTCCTTCCTGTTACGTAGGCCGTTCTGATTCTGAGAGTAAAATCAAAGTTAAAAGCTAGAACGAACCGATTCAAAAATTCATTTACTCCGCGATCGATACGCGATTAGGAAAGTAGAGTCTTAGTGCATGCACCCCATGCCACAAAGGCGGCTTGCAGGGCATATATGTAGATGTAGATCTTCCTTCAATAACAAGGTAAGTAAAGCGAGACTAAACCCTGAGACTACATACGTACTTGAGTCAAGATACAAACAAGTAGAGAAGGTCTAGAGGGTTTAAGTACAGAAGGGAATGAGTTTGCGGCATGATATTCCAAAATGACGCATTTTCAAAATATTTTTAAATGTAACGATAAATACTACGAAAGTCAGAACTAATACGACCTCATAAGCGACAGCGTTCTGATTTACGTATTTTAACCCTTCGCTTTGATGACAAAATGAGCATCAAGCAGGACCCATAAATTCTCGCACAAGACCCGTTTATTTCGGTCAACTTCCAAAATCCAATCTTCCGTTACTTTTAATTTTCGTGACCGATCGCATTTATTTTCGTCCTTGACATTTTTCGCCATAATTACAAAATTATAAATCTAACGCGCAGATAACTTCAGATTTACGATGTTTAAATTTCGGCGTTTCGGGACGACGAAGTTTGAATAGCAGTTTCGTCCTTCACTGGCGGTGTCATGAGAAAAAAATTTCTTTTTTCGCTCCGATCGTATTTACATAAACCTCTGAAACATCAGTTTGTGTAACAAATTCAACCAGCTTGCTCACCTTCTTTGGTATTCATTTGCTTTGCAAGCCGTACGTTTATGAATCACAAAAAAACCTTTTGATCAAAATGTGAATTACCGAGTTTGAAGAGTTTATTCCTGCAGTAACAGATTGAGTAGATAAAAACTGAAACACCAAAAAATGACAGATGATAAAGGAATTGCGACTTTACCGTAAATAATCCTTCAGAGAAAAATAAAATGGCGATTAATACGAACCGTTTTGAAACACATATATTGCTTTTAGCAGAAACAATAGATAAATAAATTTTACGCAGTAGGTAATTAAATGCGTATTAACACACTAAATCGCTTACCCAAACCATCCTAATTAATATTTTACTTTTATATCTCTCCACTCGTTTCAAAAATCTAAAGAAACTCAGTTCCTGCGCACTGCTCAATCATTAAAAGATGTAAATTATTACGACTTGGTCGAATTGAGTTCATATAATTTTCATGAAAATGACAACGTTATTTTAGCAAAGAATGGAACAGTTCACGCAAAAGAATTGTTTGGTCCCATTGTTGAGGTTTATTTGATGAAATGAAGCTTTACTGAAATATGCATGGTAAGAAGTTGAAGTGAAGAATTCTGGAACTCATCCAAAAGAATGGAAAAATAAAAAAGCTGCAATTGAAACTAAGGGGAAAAGAATTGGGCGAACTTTTGGCACTTGTATCTTTCCTCTCAAAATAAAATCTTGTCGCTAAAGGTATAAATAAACGTATTCCGAACTGTAAAATTTTCGGACTCGATACGCAAGTATGTTGGATGAAACTTTGGGCAGTGTAACTTTGTACTGCAAGAAATATTTATTAACTTGAAGAGAAATATGAGTACAGTTTATGAAGATTATACCGTAAAAATTTGATAGCTAGAGATGGTTAATGACCATTAATGCAACTAATACTTTGAAGACGTAGATAATTTGGTTTTTTCAACAACCGATGATTAATAAGCACGGCTTTTTGTTCGAATCGCTGTTTCCCTTCCGAAGTTCGCACGCCAAACGCAAGAGGCAGCTAGCCAAGAAGAAAAAACCTTCTACAAATAAACATTGAATTATCGTATTTTGAGTTTTATTTTTCGCCGTAAAAAACGAAATCTTTCTACTGCGTTATCTTTTTTACGAAATCGTGCACCGGATTAGTACTAAACACGTGGTAAACAAGGAAGGTGTAATGAATTCCTCACATTGAAATCTTTCCTCTGAGTAACTTCGGAAATTTGCGCGTAAAATAAAAACGATTATTAACACGACCTCAAGCAGTTTCTTAGGATTAGTCATTTATAGGGCAAGAAAATATCTCTTTATTAAAACATTCCACAATGAAAAATACAAAAACCAGCTGAAATTTCGAGGAATATCAGTAGAAACCCAGCTTCTTTGGAAATCATATTTCATGATACTTCTCATCTTACTCATGTTTTCTTCATAACAAAAATAAAAATGGAGTAAAATTATGAATCAAAGGTAGGACTATTACTTTGCAGTAGACAACTATAAAGAGAGAATATCAGTGACTTTTATAGATTCACAAAAACGCGTTCACGAACAAAGTCGCTATGCTCATTACTCCGAAATATAATAGTTTCAAATATGACAACTAAGAAACGATCTTTCACTCATCGAAGACCACCGCTCTCTAAAAACCTCTCGAAAAAAAAATCAGAGTGAATGACACATAAAGAAAGTCAACAGATCATACGCAAGGTTGCAAACATCCCTCATCCCCAAACCCTTAACTTCAGGTGTTAATAAATCTCGCAAAATTTCGAGACCGACCATTAATCTCCACTTATCTGGAACCATCATCGAAAATTCATTTATTGCGGCTCAAAATTAGACCTCGAGACTCTCTCGGAAACACCACGCAACGTCCACCACCACGCAAATCTCTATTCCGTTGGCAGGGAGGGAAGCGAGGGTCTTCCGCGAAAGAGCGCGGGCGATTTTCCCGCGCCAAACAATCGAAACGGGGAATCCGGCCAAAGCCCCCAAAAAATCCCACTGCAGAGAACGGAAGGGACGAACCCAGGCGCCAAATAGGTTAACCCTCTCTCCATCTACCCCGCTGCGCCGACGACCAAAACAAAAACGGCAAACATGGAAAAAACAACTCACCGGACGCATGTCGGCGATCACGGGCCTCGCTGACAGGAGCGCAATTGTGGCCAATAGGGTCGTGACTCCCATGATTTCAAACTCCTCCCACGGGGGAGATTCCAAATGACGAACTGAAAGAGCTGCTTCGACGACGCTAAACGCCCTCTGACGTTTGCCGCGAAATGTGACCGACCGTCGCGAGCTTCGCGGCGCATCTGGTCAAGGAGAATGCCGGGACGTGGAGAGTTTGCTGGGGGCGCCGCGGTGCGGAGCCACCTTCGGAGGGGCCGAATCGATATTGGGGGTGGGGGAGGGTCGCTCCGTAGAAGTGGGGACACTCCATGACTGGAGAAGAGGCGAGAATGAGATGAAGGAGGGCAGAGAAGTGAAAAGGAAGGAAATAAAGTGCGGGAAAAATGAGGGGCATAGACAGACAAAAGGGTTGGGAGTGAAAGAAGGAGTTTGATAAAGGAAAATGCGAGGGAGATAAAAGGAGAAATAGGATACATAATTCAAGCGCGGACAATACGCGTGGAGAAAATGAGATAAAGAAATTAGGTCGGTGAAATCAAGGCGGAAAGGATGATGAATAAATACAAAGAGAAAATACCGAAGTGAAATCTAGAGTTTGATAAAATTGAATAGCTAAAGGAGAATGATTAATGTATTGAGAAGACAAAAAACAAAGTTGATGAAAATTATGAAAGAATAAAAATATTAAAGATATGCTAAGTAGTGGAAAGGGTTCTCATGTTTAATTTCTAAATTTAAATCAATCAACGGTAAATTTGATAAAATGAAGTGAGGGATTCTTTACTCGGAGTTGGAAAGATCTTCCAAAAAATAATAAACGAGGTTTTAGCGAAAGTGAAAAGTCTACGTAACTGGGAATCGAACCCACAATTTCGGGCTGGATTAAAAGTAAAATTAGACAGAATAATTCCTCCATTTAACTTACAGAAGGCCATCAAAACATACTTGGAAAGTATCTGCGCCATATATAAAAGCTGCAGTAACTTGCGTACGTTTGCGGTAAAGGAAAATCACATTTCTAAAAATAAGGAATTGTAGATGTGGGAGAAGAAAGAAGAAAGGGAATTTTTTTAATTGGTGTTATTTCTATTATTTAAAATGTCAAAACTAGCCATTAATTTAAACGGCAAGGTATGAATAATAATAGGGATCAGTAAGGAAATCCATTTCTTGTATTAGCTTTATGACAGACAAATAAAGAATGCAGTGGTAAGTGCACCGCAATCACCAATAGAATATTCATTTAAATGCTTGCGGAAAAGTCAAAGATATTAGAAATTGAGATGTCGATTAGTTATTGTAGTAGTAGTAGTAGTAGTAGCATTGTTAAAAGTGCTTCGACAGCTTAGGTAATTTCGCACGTAGGCCCCCACCGGGAATCGAACCCGGGACCGCTTTCACTGAAGTCGAACGCGTTGCCCACTTGGCTATCGGGAGCCCTCGATTAGTTATTATTTCATAAGTTTCGAATTCGTAACAAGTACGTTTATAACATGACAAGCGAGTTTATCAGCTAGCAAAAGAACCCCTACGCGCAAATGCAGGTGAAGATTGTCTCGGATAATCAAAGAATTATCGAGAGTAGATAATAAAAATTAAAGATGAAAGGTTAAGAAAAGAATCCACCTTTGAGAAAGGGTGATGCTCAGAAGTGAGTAAATGATATATAAATAAAACCCCTGGACAATAAAGGTCTGGCATGGGAAGGAAGGATTGAAGTGGAGAAAGACAGGGAAACCTCTCTATTGAAACGAAAAAGATGTGGACTATGGAAGACGTGATGCAAAGGGAGGGCAAGAGAGAAAGGAATTTTGTATTAAATTAAAGACGGAAGAATAAAAGGAGGAATATAAAAGAGCAACGAGTAAAAGCACACACAGACAAAACAGCTTCATTCAGCGGAAATAAAGGCTTTAAAAGAGATTCGAGCTGAAAGATGAAAGATAAGGAAAGTAAGGTGAGCGAACGGGGAAGATGAGATACGGGTATACTGCTTCTGAACAAAGACGAAAAGTATAGGTTCAAGATGAAATGAAGTGTGGGAGTGGAAAAGCTAGGACGTGAATGAAAAGCTTAGATGAAGAAGAGTTAACTCGCATTAGATGGATAGGATGAAATATTACGGGTGGATTCAAGGAATAAAAAAATGGTAAATGGCATTAAAATCTTAGAGGGTAAAATATTAACTCAAAATAAATTTCAAAGAAATAATGAGAATCTTAGAGGAAAGAAGATTTAGACAATGAAAGAATTTATATCTCCTTATTGCTTGAGTTTACAAAATTTATTTTCGCATTAGATTTCCGTATGCTGTTAATTTCTACGGTTCCCTTCCTGAGTTTGTTGTGAGTTAAATTCAAGTACAATACAATCTGCCTGAATACACTTTTCAAGCTTAGGCATTTATAACTATAACGCCCTAATCTGCACCTACAAATACTTTCACGTTTGACGATTTTACTATATAGATCCAGTGAGCATACAATACATGCCTGTAAGGAAAAGTAGCAAATAGAATGTGTATATGTAATGCATACGTTTTGTATGCTGCAGTGTCGTAAAACGTAGTACATCAGTCGCGTTGAAAAAACCGAGAGCAACGTTATCTCGCGCTCGTAAGACGCCTTCTTAGATGTATATGTATACATTGTATATACATTTATCGAAGAAACCTACGGTGGTATAAGGGAGAATTTTCGCAATTGAAAATATGGAAATTCACTGCGAAAAGCGATAACATTTATTAATAATTGAATTGACAAATAAGTAAGAGTTACCCACATGCTTAAGCATGTGCGTAACTAACGAAAGCGATTCCTATCCTACATAGGATAGGAATCGCTGCAGATATTGCGCATCCTTCCTGTTCGGTGGGCCAATCTGATACCGCGAGAAAAATCAGGGAATTAGATGCTCTAACAAGTCATTTAAAAATGTTCGTTCAGTCGCGAACGATACGCATCAGTAACATACAAGAGAAAGAGACAGTACGGTACATGTAATCCCAGCCACTCGCCGAAACGCGGTCGGCAGGGTACATATGTATATAAGTCGATGTAGACGAATGACTTATACGGTGTGTATTTCAAATAAAACGTTCTGAAAATAAACATTAAAAAACAAATTAGTCGTAATTTGAATAGGTAAGGATAAAAAAACAAAGTTAGGAAAATTAGCGCGCTCATAAAAAGAAATTACGGCAACCAAGCAATAGCGATGAAAAAATCAAGAAATGAGAGAAAACGTAAAAACAAGAAGAAGGATATTAAAAAATCATCCGGATATTCAGGAATGAAACGGGTAGAAAAATAAAGACGGAGAGAAAACTCATTTTTCAAAGAACATCTAAGCATTCTCAACAACTGATTTTCGTGGAATTCTTGATAACAATCAATATCTTCTCTTTCCCTTCTTTTGATTTTCTAATTCTGTAGTAGGACCCATCTGTCAAAGTCAATTATATAATGAATTCCAATATAATCGCTCCTTGATTCCTTTTTTATCATTTTATGATATTTTGTTATCAAATAATGTTCCATTATCCTTTTTCGTTCGCTATTATATGATAACTTCACCTTCCATTCCAACTTTGATCAAATTAGGACAGGAGTGATACGAAAGGAAGAACGCAGAGTAGAATCGAAAACCAAGATGAGTTGATAAAGAAACAAACAAGGAAGTACTAGATAGTGGGGGAAGGAAAGATTTTCGTTGAAACTTAAAGCGGTGGTATAAAAGATAGTAAAACGAAGGATTGCTAAAGAAAGTATTGGAAGGTACGATACGAGGTAAAAGACAAAAGGAAAAACAAAAAAGTTAGATGATATGCATGGTAATGTAAGTTATCAAGAAGTTAAGAAAAGGGCTTTGACGAGGAAATTTTACGCTCATGAACTTTCTTACAGGTAGAATGCGAGGTATAAAAAGCCATCATGTTAAGGAGTAAAAAATCATATTTCTAAAAATAATTCTTTTCAAAGCCTGAATGAAGAGGTAGCGAAGAAAAAAATAAGAAACGTTGTGAAGGAAAAATACATCCTTTGTACCAATATATTGCTTTTTTAACGTTTGATAACAGACGACTAGTCTGGTTATGACGAATTTAATTTCAGGAAAGATACAGTGAAACATTGAATGAGTGGACCTAAAGCTAGCTCCCTGAAAAGGTATACTTTGGAATTTCCGTTTACCTAAGAATACTTGTGCTAAACTATGAGACGGAAGTCACGATGTTATGTCTCTCCTTTATGAGACGGATGTTTCACTCAATATTTTCCATAATGGAAAATTCATGAATGAAACTTCGTAAATTCCACTAAATATAGCTTTAATTTGTTGACCCCGGTTTCGTTAGTTTCATTATGGCCTCTAAATCGACTAGTTTCATGTACAAGACGAGCCTCAACTTTTGCTGAAACTTTCTAACTAAAAATATTGTGTTTTATACATTGAAGTGCGGAAGATGGACGATTCCATGCATTTCAAAGATAAAGTGAAAGATAACGTGAAAATTTATTTCGTAATTTTAAGTCATAATGCTATGAAATTAAACTGCAACTGGGAAAAAAGTAAGAAACCTGACGATATTGCTTTAAAGGTGGCTGACGACGATATGATCACGGAGAATGGAGCAGGGGTTGCGATAGAAAGAAAGAATGATGCTAATTAATTCTGCCAAAATCGCCTCAGTTGTGCGAGGCAGAGACGCGCTGGAAAAGGATAGACAAGGAGTGACGGAACGAGATTAACCTGTTAAGATTTTCGTGCGTAGCTTGGCTTCCCCTAGGACTAACTCCACCTATTTTTGTGGGCCTGCTGGTTACGGGGCCCTCATGACTCCTATCTTGGAACTTGAGAAAGAGTTTATGAACCTTCACTCTCTGACGGCAAGATCTGGAATAGTCTCAGCTCTTGGGGGACCCTGAGGGAGTAGCTCTAAAGCATGGAATTAGGCAAACCCACAGTCTCTCGCAGTGGAAGTAGTAACTTTAGCGGACACGAACACAGAGTTGGTCTACAAAAGCAAGAAGCAGCAGGTTGCATCTAATATCGTGTCAGAAGCATGGAGTGCTGAGTTTATACAAAGACTGCAGGAGCGCTAACGTCATTAACTACCATAACTGTAATATTATGCATTACTTACGTAAACGAGTTCAATGGCATAGATGCAGATGTAATTATTGGTCTCTTATAAGTATAAGCCAGATGTAGGGAGAGAAAGAATCGGTGGTAGAGAATGTAAGCTGTCTGTTGCACAGGGAGATACGCTTGCACCCTACAAAGCTACGTCATACCTGGATATACAGAGACCGATGGGTCAAAACCGGGACATCTACGTCAAAGACGAAACATCTGGGATAAAATAGGGACAAAAACTTGATTCCGTCACTTTTTAGTTTGGGATTTTATCATATTCATACTACAAATAATAATAATAATAAATCGTCTTTATTTTTGGGCGAGATTGAGACTAATTAGTCTCTTCTTACATCTAATCCTTAGTCATTACATATAGAAAGAAATAGGTATTGGGAGTTGAACTAAAAAGAAGGCAATAAAAGAAGGAACTACTATATGGGTTTAAAAAAAACCTAAGTCTGCACTTAGGAAAAAAATCAAATAAAACCCTGCAGGAAAACACCCACGTGAAGGGGGGCGTGAAAAACCTGCGAAACCTACTGACAGTGGCGACTAAAAAATTTAAAATAAGAGGGGAAATTTAGTAAAAGAAAAGTGTCAGTAACAAAGC
>KZ309170.1:274704-288762 GCA_000376725.2 Ladona fulva | reverse complement strand
GAAGACACTGCAGCGCCACAAAGCACAATGTACAAATTTTTATCTGCGCCCTCCAGTGGCAGCTCTATGTTTTACAAGGCGCGTTATACGAGACATACCGGCCCCATTGGTCCACTAGGACCAATAAGATAACAAGTGAAAGTGAGGCGTTAATTAAGGTAGAGGAAGCGGGAATAATTTTGTTGCAGGGCGGGAAAAGGTACCTTCTTGCGTACGTAGTTGGACCACACGAACAACTCCATCTTTTCCCGGGAATGTGTTGGCGGGGCACCATCGTAGAGGCGGAGCTTGAGGGTTGTCCACCAGCACCAAACCTCCTTTCTTCAAACCTTTGCCACGTAAGGTCCACTTCGACCGCTGCTGGAGGGTGTGAAGATATTCTTGTTGCCAGCGCTTTCAGATGCGTTGAGATAGGCTTTTTAGCATCTGCCATCGAGAACGTCGATTTAGGGGAACATCAGTAACATCTTCTTCCGGAACAGCCAAGGGTGAACTTCCTATCAGAAAGTGGCCAGGGGTGAGAGCTGAAGTTTCAGAAGGGTCCATTGACAGCGGTGTGAGAAGGCGTGAGTTTAACATTGCTTCTACCTTTGTTGAAAGAGTTATACATTCTTCTAATGTTAGAATTTCCTTTCCTGTTACTCTAACAAGGTGATGCTTAGCACTTTTTATTGCACTCTCCCCCTGGTGTGGAGATGCCGGAGGAAGAAAATGAAAATTAATCCATGAGTCTCGGGTAAAATAAGTGATCTTGTGCTGAAAGTCCTTAGAAGAAAGGGTTTTCTTCATCAGTAAAGCTAATTTGTTGAAAGCACCCTTGAAATTCGTTCCACAGTCAGAATACAAATCGGTGCAAAGTCCTTTCCTTGAGACAAATCGAGTCAGAGCAGCAATAAAGGCATCTGCTGAGAGTCCATTGACTACTTCTATGTGGACAGCTTTGGCGGAGAAACACACAAATATACACAAATAGACTTTAATTAACTGTGCTCGTTTTAATGTATGAACCTTAACTTGGAAGGGACCTCCATAATCCATTCCACGTTTTTAGGAATGGGCGCGCGGGACTAACACGAGGTTCAGGTAAATCTCCCATCAAAGGTGGATTGTTGGAAGGTTTGCATCGATAGCAAGTCATGCACTTAAAAATTCGAGTTCGAATCACTGATCGAGCATAGAGTATCCAAAACTGTTGACAAATAATGGATTGCAAAAGTTGAGGTCCTGCATGGAGATATTTTAAATGATAATAATCGATAAGCAGGTTTACTACATGGTGAGTTTTGGGCAGAAGTATGGGATGTTTGGCTTCATAGCCCAATTCTGATTGACTTAACCTACCTCCTACTCTAAGCAACCCATCCTTATCTATAAAGGGAGAGAGGCGACGGATTCTTAGACTGGTAGGGCGCTGTTTTTGAAGTAGGGCTAAATCTTCTTTGAAGTAGAAGGTTTGAATAATTTTGCAAATCACAACCATTGCTCTCTTTAGCTCAGATGTAGTAAGAAATCCTTTGACCTTAAATTTTGACTGACAAGAGTTGATAAATTGTAGCGTGTAGGCGAGTACACGTAGCAGCTTTGTCCATGATGAGAATTTAGAGAGTAAATCCCATTCACATGAACCATGACTCAGTAGCGACGGTTAGCGACGTATGTTTTTAAGCGGTAAGGTGGAGTTTTAATCCAGCTCAACACTATCGTAGAATCATACCATGCTGATGTACTTTCAATTGCAATGTGAGGAGAAAGTTGAAGAGAACAGTAGTTCAATAACTTTGCTAAAAGATGAGCTCTAAGCGTGGCAAGGAGATGCGTTTGAGTGGAGACACCTATGACTTTGCAATGAGAATGGAGGATTTGACAGCATTGCTCTCATCTATGCNGGGCGGGAAAAGGTACCTTCTTGCGTACGTAGTTGGACCACACGAACAACTCCATCTTTTCCCGGGAATGTGTTGGCGGGGCACCATCGTAGAGGCGGAGCTTGAGGGTTGTGCACCAGCACCAAACCTCCTTTCTTCAAACCTTTGCCACGTAAGGTCCACTTCGACCGCTGTTGGAGGGTGTGAAGATATTCTTGTTGCCAGCGCTTTCAGATGCGTTGAGAGAGGCTTTGTAGCATCTGCCATCGAGAAAGTCGATTTAGGGGAACATCAGTAACATCTTCTTCCGGAACAGCCAAGGGTGAACTTCCTATCAGAAAGTGGCCAGGGGTGAGAGCTGAAGTTTCAGAAGGGTCCATTGACAGCGGTGTGAGAAGGCGTGAGTTTAACATTGCTTCTACCTTTGTTGAAAGAGTTATACATTCTTCTAATGTTAGAATTTCCTTTCCTGTTACTCTAACAAGGTGATGCTTAGCACTTTTTATTGCACTCTCCCATCCCTGGTGTGGAGATGCCGGAGGAAGAAAATGAAAATTAATCCATGAGTCTCGGGTAAAATAAGTGATCTTGTGCTGAAAGTCCTTAGAAGAAAGGGTTTTCTTCGTCGGTAAAGCTAATTTGTTGAAAGCACCCTTGAAATTCGTTCCACAGTCAGAATACAAATCGGTGCAAAGTCCTCTCCTTGAGACAAATCGAGTCAGAGCAGCAATAAAGGCATCTGCTGAGAGTCCATTGACTACTCCTATGTGAACAGCTTTGGCGGAGAAACACACAAATATACACAAATAGACTTTAATTAACTGTGCTCGTTTTAATGTATGAACCTTAACTTGGAAGGGACCTCCATAATCCATTCCACGTTTTTAGGAATGGGCGCGCGGGACTAACACGAGGTTCAGGTAAATCTCCCATCAAAGGTGGATTGTTGGAAGGTTTGCATCGATAGCAAGTCATGCACTTAAAAATTCGAGTTCGAATCACTGATCGAGCATAGAGTATCCAAAACTGTTGACAAATAATGGATTGCAAAAGTTGAGGTCCTGCATGGAGATATTTTAAATGATAATAATCGATAAGCAGGTTTACTACATGGTGAGTTTTGGGCAGAAGTATGGGATGTTTGGCTTCATAGCCCAATTCTGATTGACTTAACCTACCTCCTACTCTAAGCAACCCATCCTTATCTATAAAGGGAGAGAGGCGACGGATTCTTAGACTGGTAGGGCGCTGTTTTTGAAGTAGGGCTAAATCTTCTTTGAAGTAGAAGGTTTGAATAATTTTGCAAATCACAACCATTGCTCTCTTTAGCTCAGATGTAGTAAGAAATCCTTTGACCTTAAATTTTGACTGACAAGAGTTGATAAATCGTAGCGTGTAGGCGAGTACACGTAGCAGCTTTGTCCATGATGAGAATTTAGAGAGTAAATCCCATTCACATGAACCATGACTCAGTAGCGACGGTTAGCGACGTATGTTTTTAAGCGGTAAGGTGGAGTTTTAATCCAGCTCAACACTATCGTAGAATCACACCATGCTGATGTACTTTCAATTGCAATGTGAGGAGAAAGTTGAAGAGAACAGTAGTTCAATAACTTTGCTAAAAGATGAGCTCTAAGCGTGGCAAGGAGATGCGTTTGAGTGGAGACACCTATGACTTTGCAATGAGAATGGAGGATTTGACAGCATTGCTCTCATCTATGCAGCGGACGTATATTACAGCACAGTATCCCTGCTGGGATGCATCAGAAAAACCGTGAAGCTGGATGGATATTGGATGGGCAATGAAGAGCTGACGCGGTAACCTTATGTTAGCAGTAAGTGGCAAGCCATTTAAAAATTTTTCCATATGTTAGTAACTCCAGAGGGTAACGGATCATCCCATGCCAATCCAAGAGTCCAAATCAATTGCATAAATGACTTAGCCCAGAATACAATTGGCGATATCCATCCACAGGGGTCGTATAATTTGGCGATGGATGACAGGACGGATCTCTTTGCGAGTTGAGCTTCAACAATATTTGTTCTATACGAGAAAGCATCTCCAATTGGGTCCCATTGCAGTCCTAATATTGCATGAAGCTGGGTAGCGCTGGAACGAAAATGAGTGGGAACTTGTTGTTGAGAATTAATCGATTCCAGTAGACCGGGTGAGTTAGTTGACCATTTGTGCAATGTAAAACCTCCTCGACGGAGTTGTCTAGTTAATTCATCTTTTAGAGTGGAAGCTTCTTCTACTGTATCTGCACCAGTTATTATGTCATCAACAAAAGTCTGCTTTAGGAGCACTTCAGCTGCACGAGGGAAAGTGTCCCTTTCATCTTGAGCTAATTGTTGGAGAGTTCAAATGGCAAGAAATGGTGAACTTGTCATTCCGGATGTTACTGTTGTTAGTTTGTACTGACGAAGTTGTTCAGATGGTTCCGACCTCCAATAAATCAGTTGATATAACTGATCATCTGGGTGTAACATGATGTTACGAAACATCTGGGTGATGTCACAAGAGAAAACTATTGCATGCCGTCTAAAATGTAAAATCACATCAAAAATACTATTTTGTAATTTAGGTCCCGCAAGCAGAGTGTCATTCAATGAAACATGATTAGAGGTGCGGGCGCTAGCGTCAAAAACGACTCGAAGTTTCTTGGTAGTGTCATGTTGCTTGAACACTCCATGATGGGGAATGAAGTAATGAGAGAAGTCAAGCTTGCAAGGGGCGCGTGGAATCATATGCCCCGAGTCTAAATAATCTTGCATAAATTCCAGGTATAACCTTTTGTATTCAGGTTGCGATAAGAACCTCCTTTCAAGCGAGAAAAAACGTCTTTTAGCCATAAGAGAGGAATCTCCGAAAGTAGGATGAGATTTCTTAAAAGGAAGTCTAACTACGTATTTTCCTGAAGGACCCCGTTTGAAGGTTGTTGCAAAGTGCTGTTCCGCGTAAATTTCTTCGGGAGAGAGGGGGAGCTTGGTGGTTCTTCAATTAGCCAAAACTTCTGTATGGATGCATGAAGGTCCATATTACTGACAGTTAGAAATATGCTATTTTCATCGAGACTATCTTGAGGCGATGCAATACGGCATGATCCCATAAGAACAAATCCAAATGCAGTTTCAAATGCAACTGGCATATCGGGACCAAGGGGGAGGCGCTGACCTGTTAATGCAAGTGCAAAAAGATCTGCCCCAATTAAAATGTCCACTGGACCTGGCACGTCAAAGGTAGGATCAGCTAACACTAATGAGCGCACTCTTTGCCTGACTTCTTTACAAATAGAAGTTCGAGGCAAGTTTGAACTGATACCTTCCACTATTTGGACAGGGTGGGATTGCGCGAGAGATTGTCCACTCAAGCCATCTATATTCAAATAAGTTATTCCTTTAGTGCGTAAGCAAGCTTGAGATAATCCGCTAAGTAGGCCAGAAGACTTATGACGCTTTACCTTGAGAAGCTGTGCGCAGTGTTCAGATATACAGCTCGTCTGGGCGGCAGAGTCCAAAACTCCTCGGACTATGCATGTAGCAAAAGGTGCAACGAAAGGCGATACGTTTCGTTTAGAATTGCTATGATAAATCAGTAAGCGTTACTGAGATGCTCAAGAACGCGGGATGGGAATCCTTAGAAAAAAGAAGATTAACGCTAAGGATAAATTTATTAAATAAGTTCAGAGAAACCACGTTCTCGGAAGACGTCGCGGACATAATGCGCCCTCCCTGCTATATAGGCCGCTCCGATACAGCGAGGAAAGTAAGANGCGTCGTAACGGAAATCACATTTTCAGTTCACATTTACACAAAAAGACCCTCTCGTTACTCTTTCCGATTTTCTTTATATGAAAGAGCATGCTGTTATCCTTCTAAAAGTGTAGACTTGGTTTTTCATCGCAGATATTTAATCTCTAAAAATAAGGATGAATTTGATGACGTTGCAATGAAAACATCTTGCACATTGGCATACTCGTCTATTGCTGATTTTAAATTGCGTCGCTTAATTTTCGTTATTTCTTGATTAACGTTGAGTCTCATGTCGTTAGGATCGAATCATTTAATGAATTATGTGCCTTACACGTATCGGCCTGTTATTCGAGTTTATTTATTTCTTCTAAACTGTATTATTCGGAGAGAGGACATGCCCTACCAACGTGCCTTTCGTAAGAGGACCACTTTACACTCTTCTAAGGATTACTTGAACTTAAGAGCTTAAAAAGCACATCTGTGTTTACAGATGACTTTGGACATACGAGAGAAAATGCGGAAAAAGTTTTTTCCAGAGCGAGGGATAAATCTGTATTCGGCAGCTAAGGTTAGTGTAAGCCAGATCGTTTCGTAAGACATGCCCAATATCCCCTCATATGTTATTTTTTCTCCTTTTCCAAAATGCTTTTTACTTTAAATATGCTCCCTCGCTTTCCTTTCGGTGATTTAACAGAATTTCAAAACTAATTAAAAGGTGATTATTTAAACACGCTTATACTACAAAACGGAAAGTTCACTAAATGTCTACCTAACTTTTACGGACGTACAATCATGAAAATTCTTGTTGGTAATCACGTTAATGAGAATATTACAAGCAATCGGGAAAATAGGCGAATCGATTTATTATGGCCTTGGAGTAAATGGCGCGCGGGCCGAGGTCTGCGTAACCTTCGAAATATAAATTCATTTTTAAGGTTATCAATAAAGTTAGAGGATTGAAACTTCCAGAGAAAATAAATTCAGTGTTTTCTCAAAAACTTTCTCGCTGCAAGTATTTTCCTACGTATAAATAACGAAAAGTAGCTAGCGACTACATTTCTCATTGCATTTTGCCGAAAATTCTCGGCACTCCCAAAGATTTCGCTACAGCATTTGTCTCCAAAATTTTTAACAGGAAAAGTAATAGCATTGGTGGAATGTGAATAAAATGGGACAGATAGTGATACAAAGAAAGACCGCGTTTCTTGAAAGGTAGACCTAAATATATCGGTTCAAAGAAAACCGCAACTTATTCCCGATTTTCTCGAAATTATCACTTTCCTATTTTTCCTTCGATTACGATATTATTTAACATTGATTAAATTGCACCATGCTGTGCGGAATAACTTTTGCTGTATGATAAAAGTATTAAAAATTAATTTTTGCCAACTGTCTTTTTTTATGCAAAAGTGGCAACAGCGCGCGCCGATCTCCCGTAAGAAATGCACGGGGCCATAAGAGATCCATTGTGTCTTCATGATGTTGGACAGAAAATACCTGGCGACAGAAAGCGATATAACGCATGGTGAGATTTTCACGTGTGCGAAGACGAATAGAGGGACTGAGTGAGTAACAGAGAGAGCGGAGAGCAGCGGTCAACTTTGGAGATAGCAGCTTCGGGCGGCGAAAGATGAATACGTACGCAAAAGGGGAGGGGGGGAAGGAGTAGAGAAAATCAAATAGGATCTTCTGATGAGAAGGAAATTGCCCCAACTAACTGCCACAGGAGTACGCGTACATTTATAACATATTACAATAGACATAAATAGACAATAGTTACAACTCCGGTTAATCCGGTTAATCGACTTAATCCACTTAATCCGGTTAATCCGGCCCGAAGGACCAAGAAATATCGAGTAAAACGGGTGACACAATGTTCCGAAGGACCAAAGAAATGGAATCATAAATCTTGGTGAATTGTTCACCTCAATATATTAAATTCCACTTCTACAAGTTATTATCAAAATTTAAATATGCCCTTATAACAAACAAAACTTATCGAACTCCAGTCTCTCTCCTTCTCAAGACACCGGCGAAGAACACACATTCACTGAGGTCGGCGCTGTTGACGACTGCACTGAGAGTTTGATTGCGAGTGAACTGTGGGATACACTGACTAATACAAAAACCTCTTCTGACCATTCCAAAAAAAGAAGACACTGCAGCGCCACATAGCACAATGTTTATCTGCGCCCTCCAGTGGCAGCTCTATGATTTACAAGGCGCGTTATACGAGACAATAACAGTATTCTACATATTATGCTATCTGTCAGATAGTCAAAATTAATATAACATAGCTTTTATGTTAAGTTTAGTTGTGAAACGCGCTCAGTTGTCGCAGCGCTCAGTTGTCACGCGCTCAGTAGTCACGCGCTCAGTTGTCACGCGCTCAATTGTCACGCGCTCAGTTGTCGCAGCGCTCAGTTGTCACGCGCTCAGTTGTCACGCGCTCAGTTGTCGCGGAACCGCAGCGAATATAGTTACCGTACTTATCATTCCGGGCAACCTTTTCCTCCATCCAATAGCGGTTCCTGATTAACGATTGCACATTGGATTGAAGACAAATTCATAATCATTTATCGCGAGATCCAATGGGGCTTGTTCGCTGTTTGTTTTTGTTTGAGTAGACAGATGTTTGGCCTCCAATTTCTTAAAAATATACCTAATTTGAGCCACTTTCATTCACTTCTGATTGAGCGAACATTTAAGGTTATAAAGGACAAATGCTTCATTACTTTAAATTAGTATAGATAAATTTCAATTCTGTAAATCTACAATAACTGCAATTCTGTAATTTTTACATTGTTATTTACCGTATATAGAATAGAAAAATGCCCGGAAAGACATAACATTATGATTTAATGTTGTAAATTTAATCATTCGTCGTGAATGTGTAATCACGACATTGGTGATTGCAGAGTAGATTCGATACCGGTTGTGTTAGGCGCTTTTTCTTTAGGTTTATCGTGGTGACTATGCGTTCTATTTGGATGCTGTTTGTACATATTTAGTAATATAGGCCAACGCAGATTTCCTTCGTTAAAAATGTTTTCCAACTTCTAACGTCATAATAAGAGAGCAGATGATAAGCAGAAGCGCATACATAGCGAAAATGCGTTCACGTGCTCGTCGCAATCTTCACACATCTTCACCTAATTTCACTGCGAATTTCTCAGAAATAATTAAATAAGGTTTAAAAAATTAACATCGTACGAATTTATTATCTGTTTTCTTCTCCATCTCTAATTAGGTTAAGCTCGTTTTATTGCCTCTATTGAAAAGACGCCGTTTCGCCATAGATTTCTCTGAATCTGAGCCACCAGTGGTCAAGACCACTATGTGTATTCTGTTGCTTGATGTGTTGTATAATATAAAATTGCTTGAATTCAATAGATCTCTTTATTCTATAAAGCCGAAACCATCGACGTTTAGATTTTTTTGATGTGGACAAACCATTCAGGGTAATATTCCATAATTCGAATCAATTTTTTCACCAAGTTTGTTTTAATACTTTTAACATTGATATTCGTTCATGGAATTCATATGAATAATTTTCGAAAACTCTCAAATCTTTTGGGCACGAACAACCATTCTTCAAGGAGCTCTTAACCGATGACATAAGATATAAATTCAATAATGTTTTGAGTGCAAGAACGGCGCTTAAATTCACCGTGTGCCGTGAATGGGCTCCGATTAACATTGGCAGCTCAAAAATCCACAGCAGTGCTGTTAACTACGTTCCCGGACTCACGTTGGCAATTTTGAATAATAACTGCATCACATCTTGACGTCTTTATTTTCAATGACCAAATTTCGTCTCCGGATGACTAAGATTCAATATTAATTTGTGCCCGTCATGATGTGATCCCAGCGGACTCGTAAAAATGATCTATCTGACGCTCGATCCGTCACTATGGGAATTCTTAGCTCTCTCCCCTTGTCCACCCCTACCCGTTCCCCCACTCTTTCCGGGTAAAAGTCCTAAGGTCTCCTCGCCTGTGTCGCATGCCATCGCTCATTTCCGAACGAAACGTTCTTCTCGGCGGTATGGCCCTCTTAAAAGTTCTTTTTTGCATCCTCCTCTTGTCCCTTTTGACCACTTGTCTTCACTGCGACAGAGAACGTCACCCGAACTCCCGCAATCGGCTTGAGCATGCTTGGTCTTCGCTTTTCTCGTCTCCGGTTCCACCGCTCGCCGAGCGATGTCTCGACTGCGTGGAGCGGCGTGCCGCACTCGAGAAGGGTGCCGCTGAGTCTCATTTGGCGACCCTCCGGATTGAATTCATCAAGAAACAAATATTGAAAAAGTTACGTCTAAAAGAAGCCCCGACGGGCATGTCACCTCGTATGGCGCTGCCCAAACCACTGGCCACTGGTTCCATTCTACACAGGCCGCACCAGACTAGGGATAGCGATGACTTTTACGCAAAGACGGACCAAGTAATTTTATTTCCTGACATCGGTGAGTAAAATTTCGCCTCTTTAGACGTATAAATCATTTTTGAATATGTAAGGAAAGTTAAAATTTCGTAATTTCATTTACTGGCATAGCGAATATTCTCGTTCTCGAGAATTAATTGCGGGAGAATTGTACAAATCCACCAATAGTTTCACCCTGCTGTTGTCCTTGTCCATTTTAATCTGTCTTATAAATTACTCATTAAAGTCAACCCAAAATGTAAGTCTAGAAATGTCGTTTGCAAAATTTCACATTTACAATTTTCATTGACAACAAGAGGCAGGATGCTGAAAAAAATACAAGGAGAGTAACCGAGGAACTTTTAAATTAGGTAAACAATCAAATAAATTGAACTGTTAAAAAAATCCTACTAGTTTCGGGGAATCATTGCGTGGAGATCATGGGCGTCGTCATATTTAAAAGAAACATTATATCACCAAATATATAAAAATATCGTAAAAATGTATTATGGACATTAAAAGAACAGGAGAAAACATTATTACAAGTAAAAAGAATAAAAAGTAATAAAAGAGCCACTCTAAAATTCTTCGTAGATGGTTAGGATGTATTGAAACCAGAATGAGAACCTCATATCAAATTACACCATAAAGTATCAATTATACTAGGAGAATTACCAACGACGAAGTTATAGTGTTGGTTGTTTGTGCATCGAATTACTACCTCTATTTTAAGTTCAAGTCTTATTCAACAAACAATAGCCCATATATTATTATATTACGGAGAAAAATCCGGTATCTGACTCCAGTTTTTTCACTGTGAATAAATGTGAGTAAACATTAATTGTAGTATTTCTACCTTTCATATGCTAACATTAAATTCATTAAACATCATTTAAAATCTTTAAAAATTGAAGAATATATACTTCACTTAAAATGAGAACAAACCTAAAGCTTAAAATATACAGACTTTTTCGTGATTTTGATTGGTATCATGAAGCTCAAGACCGATTTTAAAGAAGTGAAACATTTACCATTCCAAAGTGAATGAAGATGAGCTTTTCCGAAATAAAATTCGTTTAAAATATTTTCCATTAAGCTATTTGTGTGTTCTGAAACGTGAGTTAATCTTGAAGTACTCTTTCTTCGGAAGGACATTAAAAAATGCGAAAAATCACTTGATCTTTTATCAAAGAGCAGTTTTATTTATGAAAATACCAGGTAAAATACCAGGTCATACAAGTAGAGTTGTTAAAGGTGCATTGATAGCTAAGATTTATTCGCACATCCCCCCGGTATTCGAACCGTTTTCACCCAAGGCGAGCACGATTCCTTTCCCTATCCGGGAGTTACGGTTTAACGTCAAAGCATTATAAGGCATAATAAAAGCAAATCACCTTTACTTAGCCACCTGTTATATTAGTCACCTGTTGTATTATTTTAACATAATGCATTAAAGAGTAATTTCAAATCGTAATATGATGTTACGTCTCGGGCGCTTTCCGCTCGACAGACAGACGCTCATATCCACGGCTTCCTTTGGGACCGTTTTCCCTTATTTCACCAGTCGAAGTTCTCATTCGGGATTAGTTTGCTACTTAGTGTGGACGTTTTAAGCGCCTTCGCCAATTGCGGTCCTATCACGGCTGTACGCCGGCGACAGGAGCTCTCTCGAGGAATTCTCCCCAATTATCCACCACGGGCACGGTGGATTCTCCAGTGCAGCACGCGCTATTCAGAATGGCTGGATCGAGAGAACACTGTGCTATCCTCTCGCCCTCCTTACCTTTGCCTACATTATGTTTGTTCTTTGTTATACCATGCAATGCTGTGTTATGGAGCATTCCTCGTTTCTTGATGGAACAACACTCCAAAACATAGGTCGCGGTTTTCGTTTATCAGTTTTACTGTAAAGTAAAAATAAAAATAAATTTGTTTTTTTTTACAGCGTATCGAAAACGTTAATCAAAAATTTCCAGTACTTATTTCTGTTATTGATTATTAACCAAGTAATGTTGAAAATATTACAACTTGAACATTCGAATAACAGGTAATTTGGATTTCGGGTTTTCAACTCTCGGAAGAAGAATTGATTTCCTCCACAAGATGACTGAAGATCTGGTTTAGTACTCTACTTCTACGGAAAGACATTAAAAAATGCGAAAAATCAATTCATCTTTTATCACAGAGCAGTTTTATTTATGGACATACCAGGTAAAATACCAGGTCATACAAGTAGAGCTGTTAAAGGTGCATTGATAGCTAAGATTTATTCGCACATCCCCCAGGGATTCGAACCGCTTTCACCCAAGGCGATGCCTTTCCCTATCCGGGAGTTAAGGTTTAACGTCAAAGCGGTGTTAGGTACCATTTCGCTGGGACTGCCAACCGTAACTTCCGATCGCGACTGCTTTGGTTTTTCGCTCATACTGCTCACCGCAGTGGCCGACTCCCCTCGCACCGTTTAGTTTGTTACCACCTATTTGAAAGGAATGCACAAAGGCGAGTTCACAAGATGGATTCTAATACCATTCTAGCTTTGTTGTTGGAAGAGGAATAATGGAATTGTTAACAGGATGTAGCCCTAACGGCATATTTCAAACTCGGAAAAATGAAGGATTTTATGCTAACTTTATATCTGGTTACTTGCGGAATGATGAAGAGAGGTTCAGAAACGTTTTTAGACTCAACCCATCTCAGTTAGATTTTGTTTTAAACTTGGTCAAACAGTTCTTCCTTTACTCAGCAGTCGCGACGTTCAGACTGCTTATGAAACGGTCAAGACGCAGTAGTCGAGACACCGAATCCATGACGTAACGGATATTGACTGCCGAGCAGTTCCAACGAAATATGGTCCGCGGATTTGCCTGAAAACACTAGTCAAACGCCGGCAGTAGCTTCCAGCAGTCCCAGTGAAATAGTACCTTAAATAGACTCTGCTCAGCTCTCCCACTCCTTCTCCCTAAGGACTATTCCGGTTTGAAAGAAATAATTTTTTCACAAATTTACGAATAAATTATCTCTTTCCTTCGCGGTGAATTCCTCGGGTTTAATGTTCAATTAAAATATATTGCAACAAGACGGAAGGTAATGAAAGCTATATTTGTATTTCTTAAGGCTTATACTTGATATTTTGTATGTTGAAACAACCATTTAAATGGTACGGTTAAAAGGAACACCAATTCGAGCGGTCGTAATGTCTAACAAAATTTGGAGTCGAATTCAGCCCTTGTGACTAATTTAGCTATTTTTTGATGGGACAAAAAGATTAAGGCAGATATACAAACTTTAACCTTGCATTTTTTTCCTGTAACCTATTTATTCTAAAGAATGGAAGGCTTATTGATGTAGATATTTTTAGTGCATTATTAGATTAAAGTGTGTAAAAATATAAAATTTTACAGCATTTCCTTCTTAAGATTCTACGGCATAAAAAGAGAATTCAGAGTAAAACTATCATAATATAAAGCTACTGTCGGTAGTAGAAAGTAAAGTCACTCAGTGTTTTGCTATGCTACGACAGTTAATGATAGATTTACCCTGTCCTTATTACTGAAAATTACGTCATAACTTTGCTCTACCTCATAATACAAAGTAATTATTTCCCATATTTATTTTTATTATGCATTACCGTCGCAGTTAGACGCTGAGTCAGTTGGCGACGCTATCTTACACTAATTTGACAAACTTATACAATAGACACAAACAAACTTAATGTCTTTATCTTTGCTCTACCTCATAATACAAAGTAATTATTTCCCATATTTATTTTTATTATATATTACCGTCGCAGTTAGACGCTGAGTCAGTTGGCGACGCTATCTTACACTAATTTGACAAACTTATACAATAGACATAATTAACACAAACAATCTTACTGTCTTACATACATATATATCAAAATCAAACAACATTTTTTCCTATCGTTATTTCAAACTACTCTATCATTATATTTAAAATTTAAATAGCTATGAATTATACAATTTAACATAAATCTCCGAAGTAACCAATGAGTACACACACA
>KZ309170.1:187535-200572 GCA_000376725.2 Ladona fulva | reverse complement strand
ATGCGAAGCACAGTCGTATGCGCTAATCCGGTTTCGTGGGCGAGCTCACGAATCGTCTGGCTTCGATCAATGTCCACTAACGCGGCAACAGTATGCACTTCTTCTTCAGAGACGCTAGGACGACCTGCCCGATGCATGTCTGCAACAGTTTGCTGACCTTCGTTGAAGGCTTTTACCCAACGTGCCACTGTTCTGTACGGCAATGCAGAGTCCCCGCACGCCTCTTGAAGACCTTGATGACACTGTCGTGCTGTACGACCTCTGGCACATTCAATCTTGATCCAACTCCGTTGTTCCTGTTTCGAAAACATAGTGACACCGTTACGTTAGACAGCTCGCTCACAAGTGACTGTGTTTCCCTCGATTGTGCGCACGCCGGTGACGAGGGACGGGCAAGTCCATTTGCTCGGAAGTAAGGTAGGTATGTCAACAACGTGTACTATCAGCGACAATAGTAGCGACACCATTGCATAGTGTCTCCACAGCAGTGTTGCCACTATTTAAGTTCCAACCCTCGTATTTAAGTAAAATGTGGCATGAGCACGAAAGACATAAGTTTATCAATATTATTGTTGATAGTAAAACTACGAGCTATTTATATGTTCATTAAATGTTACTTATCAATTCTAAATATTATGAAGTAAAAGTGTAAAGATACATATTAAACTTAATTAAATACTATATTAAACTTAACACCACAAATACTTGGGGTAGTCAATGAAACAGGGTCTCAAACAAAGTTCGGGTTCATCAGGACAATCAGAGCAGTAGGTGGTCACGTTTTTCCTAACACCTTTGGAATAACAAACACGACCTTTTCTGCTTGCCTTTATTACTTATTACTAGGTTAAGAAAATCTGGAAAATTACTAAAACTAAGCTTAGGACGAATTTGAATAGACATTAGGCTATTAGGTAACAAAGAGCAGATTAATTATAATCTAAAATCGTACAAACTATTTTTTTTTGTACTATACCCGGGGTATTCCATGTAAAGTGGAACAGTTTTAGAGAAGTGCCCTGCTCGATCATCACCAATTTCAATGAAATTTTGTGTGAACATAAACTCATATTCGCTATGAACATATGCCAAGTTTTACATACATCGGTGCAATACTTGCTGAGATATAGTAATTTGTTTGACCCCCTACCACATCCTTCTACAGTATGACATTGATTGTTATCAACTTTGAGACACGTTATCTCAGGCAGTATTCTGTTGAGGAAAACAAAACTTGGTATTCTTAGACAAGATTTGTTGCTCTATTACACTACCACTTGACCAGGAATGGCCCACCCATTATACAGTATGAAGCTATTTATTAGCATTAACTGAAATGTATGTATAGCAAGTTTCTTGTACCACTTCATTCTCTTACTTTCACAAGGATAATAAGACAATAACTGGTCGCAGAGGTCAATACCACCCATGTAGGTATTGTATTGAACAACTGCTTACAGTTTAATCCTAATGACCACTCTTCTGTTTAGTACCTCGATAAATCGGCTACCAAATTCAGAGCTGATGGATCATTATATATAGGGCATCACGCCTGTCTTTCCACTTGAGAATACAGACACATTTATTGTTCTAGCGGTGGATTTCCTCGCCTTTATGTAACTTTTTATTTAATACATCAGCTGGATTTCCTTTTCTGTTGGCTCTTAGAGTCCACGTACAATATGTTTTATCATCTAGGCGTTCTTCAGCCAGTTGTCGGGACGGTCCTGATTGAGAAAATCTATCTCTGAGCAACATTAAAATTAATTAAAACTACATGAAATAAAGAATAAATAATAAATCAGTACAGAATTACAGCATTAACAATGCAATGAAGGAATAAATAACGGGAAAACATTACCTTCACCTAATGTGGTCGTCAAAGCTGCCGCTGCACAGTGGGCTAGAATCGAAAAAAGCTGGCCAAGAGGCCAAAAATGGTTTTTCAGAGTGAGGGACGTGAAACTTCGCATGGGTATTCAGAAAAGATTGAATTTTGTTGTTCTGCCTTTTATTTTTCGATTTTTTTGTGCGTCAAAAAGATACAGGGTGTCAAACTTTGGAAATTTTCACAGAAAAGAATGTTCTCGGATTTTTCTGAAAGACATTCAAGTTTGCTGCTATGCAGCCGTGATTAAAGGAAACTAATGGAAAAACCGATTATGCCATATTTTAGTATGGTTATTGATCTTTTGACTCGTTATAGTTTTGTGCTCAAATATGGACCTCTGCTCATTATACGCAACACGGGGAACTGGACGGCCCTCTACTTTGCTTTCCTTCTAGAGCATTTATTAAANCCAATGCAACACAGAGTATTTTCTTTGTTTATTTACAATTATCAATTTATTATTTAATTAGAAGTACTGACAACCACCTCCCTAGTCTTGGAAATGATATTCGTTAGATTTTTTAAAAAAATTACTCTTAATATAAAGATATTTTGTCATGCTATTTCCCTGTGACGGGGATAAGCCCCTACTTTGCTCTCCTTCTAGAGCATTTATTAAATTAATTTTCCTAGAATTAATGTATCGTATGCTCGTATGTTTTCATATATCATATTTATATTACTTAATCAAGTGACATGACAATAATAATATTATTCTATGACATCACAGCATCTTTACACTAGTTTCCAAAGCATATTTGTACTTGAAAGTAAAAAAAAATTTTTGAACGTTATAGTTCTTGTTAATTGATTTATTTTACATTCTCACTTAATTTTAATTTTATGAATCTTCTGATTACAATTTATATTTTTAAAGTTTATTGTCTATTATGAGTTGTGTACAATATCTACGACGCATGTCTTAAAGAGTAATTTACCCGTTTTCAATATTTTTAGGTGTAACATGCTCTTAGCTTGCTGGTACATTTACTTATTGAAATATTTTAATCAAACGAATTAAAATAACAATTTATTCAAAAAGTTGGTGCTATGAATCTCTTTGTTATGAGAAAACTGAAGAGATGGTTACAGCTTTAGGTTGTGCCGTTTCTTTACATCCGGAAATATGGAAGACGATGATGACGTATGTACGTCTAAATTTTTTCTTACTGTCAATGAAAAAATTATGTGTTGTGGTAAAATTCTTTTATTGAGCGTGGAGCAATGTAGTTTGTACTACGATCCTTTGATTCTTTCCGACAATTTCTTTTGTTGTAGAGGTATATACTCTCCGTATATCTTTTGATTCACTTTCTTGGATGTAACGTAATGTAAAAGTATTGTTCTTGTAGATATTTTTACTTTGAGCTCAGTAAAAATGTTGTAATTGTGAATTAGAAAAGGTACAGCGAAAGGCGATACGTTTTGTAAAGAATTGTTATGACAAGTCAGTGAGTCCTACGCAAATGCTTCAGGACGCAGGATGAGAATCTTTGGAAGACAGAAAGCTTAAACAAAGGAAAAATCTACTTAATAAATTTAGAGAAAGTACGTTCACAGATGATGTAGCTGACATAATGCGTCCCCCATGTTATATAGGCCGTCCTGATACTGCGAGAAAAATCCGAGAAATAGATGCTAGAACAAGTTGTTTCAAAAATTCATTTTTTTCCGCGAACGATACGCGAAAGCAATCGATTAGCAAAGTAGAGTCTTGGTGCTTGCGCTCCCTGCCACACGACGAAAGGCAGCTTGCAGCGTACTAATGTAGATGTAGATATTAAACTCTCAAACGGTTGGATTATGATTGGGTCAATGTTTTTATTTCCTATTATTACTGTCAAAAACTTCAACTTCGTTTGCCCAGACTTTAGATTTCATTAAGTGTTCTAAAACTTGAATTTCCCTAAAAACTAAACTAAGATCTGACAATTATAAGATAGGATATAAAAAACGTTTCCAACTTTCCCATTGCCTCTCTGAGAAATCCGAGTAATATTTTTACATTGAGCTCAGTAAACTGTAAGACAAATTTTAGTGAAGATTGCCACACGTAATCGCCCTGTTAACATTTTTGACATGAATAGAATACTTATTTGTTCATCTGCTTGAGGGTGATAAATAGCTTTTCACGAGAATTGGAAATATACTGCGTGTTCCGGCAAGTTACCTACCGCTAAAATAGAAGATATTCTTTACATACTGCTTGGATTGTGCTATTCCCTGAAAAACGTTGTTTATCCCCAGGCTTTTTGTCTCTGATATTGTTTAAGAAACTAATTCTGAACCAGTAATTTTAAATAAACTATATATCTTTGGGCGTAATACAGGAAGATGGTTATGGAAACGTGAGACAGAAGTATCCAAGTATATTCTGTAACGACTTTATAACGAAACTCTCCAAATATTCCTTCAACAAGAACCTTTTTAGAAGATTTTGAATTTTCATCACAAGACCCACTAACTGGCTTAGTTGAACAATAAGAAATCGGGCCGAAAGAATTAAGGAGACGTATGTACCATCATCGATGAGGAGGGTAGGATTGAGGGAGATAGGATTCGGATTAAAGAATCATCGGACGGTAGATATGAAAAAATAGGCATTGTAATAATCATATTAACATTAAGATTTCTCTTAAGACATTACATTTACCAAATTCAACTAGAGTGCTGAGAATGTAGACCAAATTGTTTATGTCGTATGGGAAACAAAGGATTTTTTTTATAATTTAATAATTAGTGTATTTTAATCCCACTCAATGACCTGGTACCAAATTGGCAAACAGGCCCTCCATACTGACCAATTACAGTACTGACAAAAGGTTGCTAAAGTGAAATTCCTTGACTTACAGTTGAGTACCCTTTCCTCAGGTGCCACCTGCTTGAAGTGCCTGTGAAACTTTTTCTGCCGAGCTTTGCTAGAACCAGGAGTTGGTACCACTGGTTCAGCACTTTCCACCGGTGACACAGTGACACTGGATGCGCAGTGGGCAGCAGCTGAGGCTGATGATGAGGAAGAGGAAGACGCTGGACCTGTACGGATGCTGGCTTGTGTCATAGCGGGTGCACTCGTGCTTAGCTGCTTCAATGCTTGCCTAAATAAACCAAAAGAAAGACAGTTCTAGATTTTTGACGAGCTATGAACAGATGAAACTAAAAAAAGCGGATTACAAGGGGAACAAGGGGTCAACAACTAGAACGATGTAAAATGAGGATTCAAACATAAATTTGTATTCTTGTTAAAAGTGCTTCGACTGCTTAGGCCATTTCGCACATAAGCTACCACCAGGAATCGAACCAAGGACTGCTTTCACCAAAGTCAAATGGTTGCCCACTTGGCTATCTGGGAGCCCTAAACGAAAAAAATTTGTACACCCAGTTCTCCACAAATCTTACTACCTTGGATGCTGGGGCGGTGAGTTTCAGGCAAGCAAGTCTTGAGAAGAGAGAGAGGAAACGAAAAAACATGGAGGAGATACTCCATGTTCTAGCTCCGCTTGCAGTGTTTACATGGGTTTTTTTATGTTATTAATACTACAGTCATATATTAGTATCTATTGCTTAATGGCATTAACATAGCAAAATAGTATAATAACAAAACATGTTGGAATGCATGAATTCAGTGGTTTAAAATTGGTTGTTACAATTCAGTATTATACCTAGCTTTCCTTCTCACAAAGAGGAGAACGTCGCTCATGAGATCCCATTATTTCCAAAAAATCGAGGCAAGTGAGCTTCCCTTAAAAAATTTGAGTTTAGCTGACAGCTAGAACAGCATTTTGAGGGATAAATCCACAAAGCCTGTCTCTGAGCCAGCTTCTGTTCAAGACTGGAAGGGGAGAAAGAAAATTATCATGCACTTTGAGTCACTGTAGGGCCAAAAATATCTAGAGCTTGAATTCGACACGTTCCCTGAAAAATTATTTGCCTTTAAGATTATATAAAGAATGAGTCCATAAATATGTCCTGCTTTATCAGAGTTTGTGTGAATCCAATCAACACACAGTAAAGTAATGTAAATTCATAACTCAGCCATGTTCATACCATTGAACAACAATGACCATGTATCACAGGAATTACAATTTTTAAGTAAATGTGTGGTATGAAATACTGAAGCATGCTCTACAGTTTTGAGAAATGATTATGATTATTATGATAAGCATCAGAATTAAAAATTGATCACACTTTACAAATTCTACTATCCATGCAGTTATAAATAATTTAGAAAAAATGAACTAGAATCGACTTTTCTGAATGTATTAAGACAAATACGAGTTGTCAACTTTGTAAATCATGTTTCATTTCTCGGTGTCACAGTGGAAGTATCTTTAAAATGGTCAATGCATGTAAACAACTTGGTATGTAAACTTAGCCAAGTTATCTATCAGTTAAGATTTTTGAGAAATAGTATAAGTTTAAGGGTGTTAAAATGTGTATACTTCTCAAATTTTCATTATGTGTTACGCTATGGAATTATTTTCTGGGGTGCCTCCAGTGCCTCTGTTGATGCCTTTAAAGTGCAGAAGCATGCTATAAGGACAATGGTTAACTTAAAACCCTGGGATTCTTGTAGAACCCACTTTAAGGAATTGAAAATTATGCCACTTTCTTCAATTTATATGTTAAAACAATACTTAACATTAAAAATAACATGGACTCTATGACTCTAAATTCAGCTATTCATAGCCATCATACTAGATCAGAAAATGACATTCATGTAAAAATAAAAAGGACTGAACTAAGTAACAAAGGACCTTTTCATGCTGGTGTGAAATTATATAATAAACTTACTAAGTCCATAAAAGATATTATGGATATAAAATTATTTAAACGAAAACTCAAACAGTTTTTATTGAAAGGTCATTTCACTCTATAAATGAGTACTTAGAATACATGGATGAAAATAAGAAATAGATTGCATTACAAAAGCCTTGTCTACTTATTGTACTACATTTTTTTTGTTTATTGTTTTTGTGTAATGTGTGTCTAAAATACTGTATCATGCAATGTAAAATCTATGGTATTGTGTATCATACAATTTAAAATTCATTGTATACCTGATACTAACCTTGGCAATTTAAGGTTATATCCATTTATATATTCTTTCCTCTGATGAATCCTTGCAATGTACTTTGTTTATGGAGAATAAAAAACTAAACTAAGCTAAACTTTCAATGGTCTACCCTCACATTAATCACTTTTAAATATTCTGAAATTCACAGTAAAGAATGGAGCAAGTGAGGTATTGTCACATCGCTCATCCAACTCTTATGAATTTTCAATTAATTTTAAATGCATACAAAACTACCAATATTAATTGATTTAATTTCTACCTACATTAATTAATTTAATTAATTAAAATACACAAACTCACAGGGTCCTATTAAGATACTTTTTCTTAAGGCCTACTTAAATGTAATGCCAGCCCTAGATGTATCATGTGGGGATAAGAAGTGCATAAGAGGCTCATGTGGAAATTTTGCCCTACTCAGTGGATGGCCAGCCTTGTGAACAACTCTCATTTTTCGACATAGTTTTACTAGTTGAGATAAATTGGGAAGTGGTTTGATATATATTGATTGTTAAGTGATATTGAAAAAATTCTTCATATTTAAAGGTATTGGTTTTAAGCAACTCTTTAGCTCTCCACATTCCGTAGGATCATACACTAATAGTTCAATCATGTCAACCATGGCAAATCTGAAAAGTGAGTTACAGACAGAGTGATTGAAAGGAGTGAATGAAGCAATGATGTCGCAAGTACTTCAAGATGAAGACTGGCTTCATAGGGATGGATAGAAATCGGGAAGCGGCAACAGCTGTAAAACACTACAATACATACACATATGATTTTAGCAACCAAAAGTGTAGGAGGTTTTTTAATTCCAGATTTTTTGATGAAGTAGTGACAATTCCCCATCGCCCTGTTGGTTACTTTAAGCAGGAGCAATGAACTCCTTTAAAAGCATAATCTATTCACTCAACTTCTCCATTTTAAATTCACCTTCTCATATTAAATATTAGCTGAATCCAATGAGCGTAAGTAAATACAATGCTTAGAAATCAAAATTACTTCACAATATTGGTCAGAAAATTAAATGCTTTAATAATCTAAGAATAGGGTTGTAGAGATACTTTCCCCACCCATCTCTCTTTCACCTCTGCCTATGACATCATTTGAAATATAATGGTCCATTTAGCTATCGAAAGATGTAAGGTATTGGGATAAAAAGTAGCCCATATGTCGACTCAGGACATTCATTATCACCAGGTCAAATTTCATCTAAATCGGTTGAATAGTTTTTGTGTGATGCGATAACAAACAGACAAAGTTTTCTTAAATTGATGTTTTGGACTCAGTACCGCTTCTAATTACTATATCTACAACTTTTTCGAAATTTTATACAATATTTAGAAATGACTTCCTTACAGATTTTTTATAAGTATAGATTCACAATCCGTTAATATATACAAGTAAAATGGAGAAGGGTCATTGTGGAAAGGTTTGTAGGAAGGGAAAGAAGGGGTGAGGGGTTGAGAAATATGTTAGCCAGTATAAAACCAGTATAAAACTTTTCGAAAAATAATTTCAATTCTTTTTCAGTGACTTTGCTATCCTCGGTATAGGAAAATAGACAACCATGTGTTCCATCTTACACTGCCATTGCCAAGATTCTCTATCTAGATCAGTTCATTCTCCAGCAGGTAAAAATCTACTTTCACATTGTAACATCTCCCTCAATATCCTGGATTTTCATATTTTCTGATGAGGATAGTAACAATCCTAATCTGTATATCATGAATCTACACCTAAGGAGAAACTAAGCCATAATTTTTTAAATTTGTAGACACTTTCTGAAATATTGCTATTATTCGAATGAAACCAATAATAAGTAATTGCTATCTTTATTCCCTTGTATTTCAGATTTTAAAATTATTAATCTTTTGATATAGGAGGAATATTAGTAAAGGGAAATCAGAATCTTAACCTTAGGTATTACGTTGGTCCTGATACAGATGATAATAGACCCATAATTTCAATACACGTGTGATGCAAACGTTTTTCAAAGGGAAGAATTTTCTAAATTCTAAATCAGGCTCTTTCTTAGTATGAAACCTTTCTAACATATCTTTGGTAAAGCCTCCAACCTCTTGTCTGAAGGCCTGAAAGCAATATACAGTTATATAGTGGGTGGGGCGGGTAATCCTATCACATTGCCAGATTGTGAACTCTCTGCAGTGAAGGGCTGCATAAGATAGAGGGGCAGAAATATATACCCGTTTGATAAATAAAGAAAAAGGGTTTCACGAAGAAAATTATGATTTTATTTCAAGTAAAAAATAATAGTTATCATAATATATGATCCAGAAACATGATAAAAAATGGATGATACTTAACACATTATTATTTAAAAAAATATTCATTCTAAGGAAAACAAGTGCTTTTTATTGGAAAATGATAAAAATGTAAACACAAACATCCAAAGATGATTATCCCAAAGAAGGCACAATTATAAAAGGGTTTTTACTAAAAGATGAATATTTTTACATAAGCATATTATTGTAAATCACTATAAACAAAAAACACTTGTAGAGCATGTAGTAACGAACTGAAAACAATATTGAGTATATGAAAGACTTCGGACGATTTCACTTCTGCCTTTACGAACAAGAAATATCATTTGTGTTTTTCATTGACACATTGGAGGATATCCATCACAGTCCTTACAAATTCTGTTTGCTTTTGCCCCAGCTACGCTAACACCTACGCTAACACCGCTACGCTCTGACTGGATTGGTTTGTAACATGGAACACACCGTTTCCTCGATTTCCTTGCCGTCCCCTGATAACTGCCTAAATGGTGGATCTCTTTCCTTCAGGCCCTGGTATCACCTCAGACTCTAAACCATCATCAAAAAGTCCGTTTATATTTACTTCTCTAAATTTTAATATCAAGGTTTTCCTTCTTGCTCCAAAATTATTAAAAATAACCCACAAATTTACTACACAGGTTCCTGGTAAAATTTCAATGGCTAATTTCTTATACCACTTCATAGATCGCTTAAGAGTGGTATAATAAGCCGTCATTTGGTCCAACACATCAACAACTTTTTTAGCTATATTATATTTTAGAATATTTTGGGGCTTTTTCTTCTCCTCCTGCTTTCTGCCTCTTTTCCCCAATAAGACTTCCGTATCCTTTATGTCTGGATTTGAGGTGATCATTAGAATAGGTCATTTATCTTGCCACTTCATCACCCTAACACCGCTGGAATTTTCCATTGAGAATACTTCCCTTTGATCAATTTTTTCATGCACACATCCTGGGGATTACCTCTTCTATTTTGTCGTAAAGTTCCACAAACATTAGTCTTATTTTTCAAAAGGTCCTCTGCTAAGATCACACTTGAATAGTAATTGTCTATATACAATGTTCTCCCTTCATCAAGAAGACCTGCCGTCAGTGTCAGCACAACTTTATGGGTATGACCGAAGCAAGAACTTCCTGTACTCTCGTTTTTTCCACTATAAATGTTCATATTGTAAGTATATCCTTCAGGAGTACACACCTTGTAACATTTCACACCATATTTATGAGCCTTACCAGGAATATACTGCCTGAAAAACAACCTCCCCCTCCAAGGAATCATGGACTCGTCTATGACCACACTCTCTCCTGGAGTCAATGTTTTTTTAAAATTGCAGCAGATAACGTCAAGAAGAGGCTTAACTTTGGATAACCTATTGACGTTTTTGCTAGAAGACTATGCTAAATTGTCATTAAAATGGAAAATTTTAAAATTAATTCAAACCTCTCCCTCTGCATGGTTTTTGCAATGAACTCATTCCTGTACAAGGCATTTTGAGACCAATAGAGTCTCATATGTGGTATGTGATTGATTCCCATCATCATAACAACTGCAATGAACTTTTTCACTTCACTAGAGTTCGTGTCTTTCCAGTTGTGGATCATGGATCGTTTTCCTCCAGTATTTGAAAGAAGGAAAGAATTCGCATATCTATAAGTTCACTCACAATTAAATCACTTCATCACTGAGAAAATCTCTGTACACAGTTATTGGATTTGATGAATATAAATTAATATTTAAACCACTAGAAATTAAAAATGGAAACTGCAAAATTCTTCCTTTGCACTTCCCCGATGTGGTGGTGCTTCCATCTGCTCCTTTGTCTTCATCTTCCTCTGAGATGTCTTTGCTGAAAACTTCTTCATTGGAAGTGATGTCTTCACTCTCCTTGTCCGAATCAGAAGGCTTATATTCCGAATCTTCCAATTCAGATAAAGTAGGAATAAATGTGTAGGAATCGACCATTTTTGAGGATTAAATTACTCCCATTGTATGGAACAGTAAAGTTAACTGTCACAAACACCGCAAGAGCAGAAGCACGACGTAAATATTCGCTAGGAGTAGGTTTTCGTTGTATATACAAAAAGAAGAGAAAAATCTTACCAATGAGAGAAAAGTATCACAGTGTGATGTAAAGCAGAGGAATGGGTGACAGCACGGATGTGAAGTGACACGTGTTCAACATTGCACTTATAAATAATACGGGAGCTATGGATATGCAATCCATTTTCAAAGAATGATGCGAAAGTCGGATATGGTGCTTAGGGAAGAGGCGGCTCATAACTAATTCGGAGGGTTAACTTTCTCTAGTAAGTTCCATGAACCAACTACATTAACCTAAAGGAATTATTCATAATACGTGCATACGAAATTTCCTAGCATCGAACCTGGGTCTAAGAGGACAAATATTCTTACAGCATACGATAGAAATCCCTATCATCTATAGATGTAACGAATTTCAACCTTCTACCTGACCGGGAAATCCCGTAACGAAATTTTTGAAAATTCGGTCATTCGAATGGTCCTGGGAACGAACCTGGGAATTTAGGGCAAAAAGCTTTACGGTGTACGATAGTGAATCATCTATTCTAACAACACCGTGAATTATAAGTATATATCTTAACGGAAAATACCCCAAATGAATTCATGAACTTCAGACATAAAAACTGCCCTAGCATCGAACTAAGGACCCTCAGCGTAAAAACCTTTAGATATACTATAGAGGTGTCTGATCTCTATCGATGACGTGAATTTCAACGTTCTATCTTACCTATAAATACCCTAAATGATTTCTTAAAACTTTTGCACTAAGAATTTACCTTGCATCGAACCTGGGGCCATTAGGTATAAAGCTCTTGCGGAAAACGGGAGATTAAATAATTTACTAACGATTCCGTAAATTTCAACGTTCTATCTTCATGCAAACTACGCTAAACGAATTTTTGAAAATGCGCTTAATGCATTCTTATGGGAAAATGACCGTTTTTGGGGCCTCCTACAATCGAACCTATGATGCATAGAATGGAAGTCCGCTTTTTTCCTGCAGAAAAAACCCGGATGTCCAAACCCGGGACTTTACGGCAAAAAAATCGGCGGCTCTGTGCGGCTATTCCTTCCGCCTATATGTATATATATCCGGAGAAGCGTCTATATAAAGAGACGAGTAAAAATTGCATGCATACTGCAAGCTTAATGTAACATACATTAACTAAGGCATTACACACCTTTTGATCCACTCCGCCTTCCATACACCGAGTTCCATGCACCAACTACGATAACCTAAACGAACTATTCATAATACGTGCATACGTAATGTCCTAACATCGAAGCTGGGTCTATGAGGACAAATATTCTTACAGCATACGATAGAAATCCCTATCTTCTATAGGTGTAGCGAATTTCAACCTTCTACCTTACCGGGAAATACCATAACGAATTTTTGAAAATTCGGTTATTCGAATGGTCCTAGGATCGATCCTGGGCATTTTACACAAAAAGGTTTATGCATAATAAAGACAATCATCTATTTTAATAACACCGTGAACTGCAAGTTTCTATCTTAGCGGAAAATACCCTAAATGAATTCATGTACTTGACTTTGACTTTGAGTAAGTAACTCCTCCACACTGGAGGCACTGGGGAAACAAGGGATAGATACAAAGTACATCCAACTTCTACGCAGCATCTACAAGGACGCCACAGCCTCTGTAATGCTGCATGAAGAAACGGAGGAATTCCGGATTGAGAAGGGAGTGAGACAAGGCGACTGCCTTTC
>KZ309170.1:153208-186638 GCA_000376725.2 Ladona fulva | reverse complement strand
CCGTAACGGGCGGTACCCTGGTCAGCGAATGTCATGGCGACAGCTATGAGAGCGGCTGAATACTACGACCTGGCCGAAGGTATGAAAGGCAAACCCGCCATGGGAGGAGATGGATAGGAGTCTGTTGAGCCTCGGATGCCGCTCCCCGAGGATCGTCTCTGGAGCCACCGCTGGAGATGACAGCATGCGAATCGGTGGTGATCGTATGTCGACCAGTCGGACTGCGATCGGGTCACCCGAAATCATTACAGCCGAAACCAATCACAGTAGCACCATAACACCGTCATTGCTAGCTACACCGGCAGAAAGTGCTTCTCAGGGGAGAAATCCGTTATTACCTGAGACCACTGAAGCAGGCAAGAGACATCAACGCATGAGATGGACCTTGGAAGCAAACACATTCATCATGCGAACGTACTATAAAATAACAAAACTGGAATCCGAAACAACAGGATACAGAGAGACAATACATAAATTATTTATGAAGGAGTATCCAGGAATACAGATCACAGCGCAAAGGATATCTGACCAAATGAGAGCTATAATACGCAATAATCTTCTTCCACCACCATTATTAGACCAAATAGAAACTGAAGTCAGAAATGAAATTCAAATTGAAAGTCTCCCAACTTTAAGGTGTGCAGCTTTGCTTCCTAAAGGAAATAATCAAGCCTCAGACGAGCGACGTAACAGATGAAGACATTGTGGAAATAATATGCTTGACCGTCAGATTATAGACCAGGCAACCATTGGATCATCTGAAAATGCTTTGCCTGTGCAACAGACAAACACCAAAGCAGAAAAACCACAGCAGCGAATGACTTGGACAACTGAAATGAACAGTTATGTCATACGCTGCTATCTAAAATCTAGTGAATTAGAAACCATTAAAACAGGAAGCAAAACTGAAATGTATGGATTATTCATACAGCAATATCCAGAACTACAAGATAGAAATAGAATCAGTTATCTTTAAATGGAGAGGAATTAGACCAGAAAATAGAACACCACTCCCAAAACTTAATTTTAATAAAGGAACAATTAATATCGTAAATACAGTCAACAATTGCCTAGAGAAATGTATAGAGGAAATAATACATTTAGAAGAGCTTCACCTACTTATTTATGCAGCTGCTACAGTGAATTTAATCAAAAACAAGCAAAATATGTCAGATGAACCTCCACAGAAAAAAACAAAAAGCAAAGCCCAAATGGGAAATTAGGCTTGAAAATAAAATAGAGAATCTAAGAAAGGATATAGGAAGAATGACTCAGTATATAAAGGGAAATCACCTTAAGAAAATTATTCAATACATAAAGAACATCTTAGAAAAGAATAATGAAACACCAACTGAAACATTAGATACTCTTAAACAGAGACTTTCAGCTTACAGCTTGAGACTGAGAAGGTACAGAGAAAAAAATTTAAGAAGATTACAGAACATGCAATTTTTAAGAAATGAAAAACAATTCTACCAAAATCAGGAGAAGAAAGATGAAACAAAATTAATACTGCCAAGCACAAAGGTTATAAAGAACTTCTGGGAAAACATCTGGTCTCCACCCAAAAACCATATGTACTCAGATACATGGATAAACACAGAGCAAGAGAGAATGAAAGAAATACCTCAGCAATCACAACTGAAGAACTCACACAAGGAATCAGAGGAACATGCAATTGGAAAACACCTGGAATCAACCATTTACATAATTTTTGGTACAAGAAATTTACTGTAATGCACCACCTCATGACGAAACTTATCAATGAAATAATACGAGAACCAAAAAGAATGCCACAATTCCTAACAAAAGGGAAAACATACATAATACATAAAAATGGAAGATCAGAAAACCCAGCAAATTACAGACCTATCACTTGCTTACCCACACTCTATAAAATAATTACAGCTCTCATATCACAGAAAATAGACAAACATCTAACACAATATAACATTATTACAAAAGAACAAAAAGGATGCAAGAAAAACAGCCAAGGATGTGAAGAACAGGTCATAATAGATAGTGTGATTATGAAACAGGCTGAAAGAGAACAACAAAATTTGAAAACATGCTATATCGACTATAAAAAAGCTTTTGATTCAGTGCCACATAGCTGGCTGCTTAAAATATTGGAAATTTATAAAATTGACAAAAATTTACAGTATTTCCTCTCGGAAAGTATGATAACCTGGAGGACAACAATATGTCTAAAGACAGAACAGGAACATATAAGTACAGAAGAAATTAAGATAAATAGGGAATATTTCAAGGAGACTCACTTAGCCCCCTTTGGTTTTGCCTATGTTTAAATCCACTTTCAAATACTCTCAATAGCACCGATTATGGCTTCAAAATCAGACATCGTAATACCACTCAACATGTAATAAATCATCTTCTTTATATGGATGACATCAAACTCTTTGCTCCAAGCAAAACGCAAATACAGGCACTATTAAAAATCACAGAAGAGTTTACCAAAGACACATGCATGGAATTTAGCATTGACAAATGTAAAATGTTACACATGGAAAGGGGCAGGATCAAAATAGGACAAACAACAGAGGCTCTTAGCATGAAAACAATAAACAACATGGAACCCGAAGAAACATATAAATATCTAGGATTCGACCAAAGCACCTGTATCAACCACGCAAATATTAAAAGGCAACTTAAAAATATAGACAAAGACTTAAACTTATTTTAAAATCTAAACTCAACTCCAAAAATCTGTTCAAATCAATAAATACATATGCAATACCAATCCTTACATACTCATTTGGCATCATAAAGTGGTCGCAAACAGACCTTCAAGAATTAAATAGAATCAATAGAACCCAGCTCACTGAAAATCGAATGCTACACCCAAACTCCTGCATCGAGAGGATAACCATCAATAAAAAAATGGAGGAAGAGGGCTGATAGACATTGAGATGCTTCATAACAAACAGATAGTAAACTTAAGAAATTATTTCCATAACAAATACACCCCAATAAACCACACAATAGTCAAAGCAGACAAACAATATACTCCGCTAAACCTGAAAGAAGAGCAGAATCCACAATCTATACAAACAAACACAGAAGAGCAGAAGAAAGAAAATTGGTCTAAGAAGATACTGCATGGTCATCATTACAGTATTGTGCAGAACCCGATCATAGATAAAACACTTTCATAGAAATGGCTAAAAATTGGACATCTATTCCCTGAGACAGAAGGATTTCTACTAGCAATTCAAGATAACATAATAGCGACAAGGAACAATAGAAAACACATATCAAAGGAAGCAATAGGTACAGATATGTGCAGAAAATGCCNATATTGCGAGGTCGTCCACAAACAATGATGCCTCAACAGGTGGTCGTATTGAGGTCACCACATCATTAATTGCTATAGCAAATAGAGTTACACTTAAGACTGATCCTTGAGGGATGCCGTTTTCTTGCACGAACTGACTAGATAAACAGTTTCACACCCTTACTCTAAAAACTCTGTCTGTTAAAAAATTCTTGATAAAAGTTAATAGGTTACCTTTAAAACCCCATTCGTACAATGTTTTTAAAATCTTATACCGCCAAGTGGTGTCATAGGCCTTCTCTAAATCGAAAAAGATACCTATTACATGCTGACCATAAGCAAAGGCTTCCTGGATGAATGAATCTATTCGCACCAGATGGTCAATAGTGCTCCTCTTCCTTCGGAAACCACATTGTATGTTGCATAGTAAATTACGTTTTTCAAGGCACCAGATCAGCCGTCTCTTGACCATTTTCTCCATCAGCTTACAGAGACATGAAGTAAGGGCAATTGGTCTGTAATTTCCCAGGGAGGTTTTGTCTTTTCCTTGCTTCGGGATGGGCACTAACACAGATTCACTCCATGCCTTGGGAAACTCCCCTTCCTCCCATAACTGGTTAAAGATCTCCAATAATACAGTTAGTTCTTTCCCTGAAAATTGCTTAAAGAAGGCATTGTGGATAAAATCAATTCCTGGGGCAGTGTCTTTAAGATTGGCAATATCCTCTTTTAGCTCCCACAGAGTGAAGCGATCATTGTAGTTTTCCCCTAAGTGCTGTGCCGTGCTTGGTATTATTTTCCTTTCTTCTTGTTCTTTAATAAATTTAAAAGAGGGGTGGTAGGCTTCTGAACTGCTTACTTGTGCATAATGTTGCCCAAAAGCTTCTGCAATATCTTGTGGTTCAGTGAGGAGGATGCCATCGCGTTTGACATAAAGCGCTGATGCATTATATATGCCTGAAATTGAAAATTGAATCTTTTTCCATGTCTCTGTAATTGAAGTCCGTGCATTGATGGAGCTTACATAGTTCATCCAGGATGTTTTCTTGGCATTCTTTATCACTTGGCGGGCTTTGGAACGGAGCTGACGAAATGCTTCTAAGTTCCTGGCTGTGGGGAATTTGTTAAATATTTTCAGGGCTTTCTTCCTCTTCCTTACTGCCATGGCGCATTCTTCATTCCACCAAGGAACTGGGGAATGTCGCACTTTGCCGTTGGAGATGGGAATACTATCCTCAGCTGCACTCAGGATGCAGGAGGTAAGTACATTGACATTCTCCCTGGCAGAAAGGGAATCATTGAATTCTACCAACAGCTTGCCCTTGAACTTTTCCCAATCAGCTTTTTTAAGAAGCCACGTTTTGGGAGCTGAGGAGGCATTATTAAAACAATACTTGCTTAAAATTATTGGGAAATGGTCACTTCCACACAGGTCGTCATGTATTTGAAGTTTAAAACGTGGTGCTATTGACCTGCAACATATAACTAAATCGATTACTGAGTAACTGCCATTAAAAGAGTTAAAATGCGTCCTTTCATTCCTATTTAAAAGAACAAGATTAAAATTTGTTAAAATCCTTTCTAGGAGACGTCCCCTTTGACTCAAATTGTTAAAAACATTGGAGTTGCAACCCCAAAGAGGATTATGTGCATTAAAATATCCTAAGAGAATGAAAGGAGCAGGTAGTTGCCTGATAAGGTCCATTAAAGTCTCCTCTGTTACTGGTGCCCACTCTGGCAAGTAGATGTTGCACACAGTAATAATTTCAGGAGCAGCTANATTATAATCATGTCACTAAAATTGCATATATAAATATCAAATATATAAAATTACAAGCATATAAAGCATTAAAGTTAGGATAGGAATAATAACTTTTCTAGCAAAGTAGATGGCTTATCCCTGTCACAGGTAAAAGGCCTGACAAATTATGATTTAAATGTGAGTAATTTCTTTTGGAAATCTGTCAATCAGAATTTATAAGACTAAAAAATGATTATCAGCAGGCAAAATTAAATACTAAATAGACATTCGTAAATAACAAATATATTAATCTTAGGTGCATTGGATAGCTATTTATTCTTGTACTCCGATAACTATTAAATCTTACCTGACCTGCCCTATCTTGGTTATCTCACTCATCCAACTCAAACCTGTTGTGTCAACGGTGCACTGCTGGCCAAAATTAACGCAACACCCCGTGGCGTGACGGAGCAGGAGATTTAGAAACTAACTGTGCTGAGGACTTTACAATGCACTCTGACAACAGTGTCAGAGGGGGGGTTACAGCCCATTGGGGATGGGAGAGGGCGAGGCCTAGATGTGATTAAAGTCAGGAAATTCGAAAATCAGTATTCCTCCGTATCTCTGCATGCAAAGTGTTCATGATAGCGGATATGAATAGGGGCTGCATATACAGGAATCTCAGGAGGAACTGCCTTACGAGAATTTTGGTGAAAAACTATGACTAATAGAATTTAATGAAAGTTACAGATTCATCCTTCTTCTGCTTCAGATATGCAATGCGTTCATTTGATTTAGTATTCCATTCTTATTTCATTATTTTTCTCTACTGCCAAGGGATACGGAGAATAGAAAATCTTCGAAAACGAAATGTTCTTCAAGGCATGTCACAACTATTAACGGTGCTTTAATGGCTGAGTCCGCTGTTTCAATTCGAGAGATAAAAACAATTAACATCCTTGTTGAACTCAAGGATGAGATTTATTAAGATTAAATGTAGAGCATTCCTTATTGTCGAGAATCGTGGTAACTGTAAATCTGATGTTAACTTCACAGACACCTTATACAGTTGCTTCATTTAATGTCGCTATTTCATTTCAAATACTTATAGTATTATATTTTTAAATGCTTTCACAAAGGACAAACGCGTGATGATGTAGGCTATCACAGAGAACATTTCTTTAATAACTCCCAGCATGGGGATCCATTATTTTATAATAATGGATCGCCATTATTATAATATTATTTATTTTCCTATAAAATATCTCAAAATAGAAAATTACACATGGAGTTTCGATGGAATCACTTTGCACAATATAGAATACTGGACTAATGACCACCGTGTGCACAGTTTACGAGGAAGATAGACATGTGACAACTGAGTAGAAGAGGCAGGGCTGCTAGATAATGTTGGAATTCTTGCATTCACCTTATCTGCGATGGCCGACCCTTCCCACTGTATTTTCAATTGCATCGGGTCTTGTTTCATCACATCTTGACTCAATGCCAAAAATGCTGAAAGCGGTAGAAAGTACTCCAAAGGCAGTGAATAATTTAAATGTGCTAGAACAAACACTAGTTATAGAAAAAAAATGAGGACAATGTCACTGAATCAGTTAAGTGTGCCATAACGAACCTTTCCCCTTTACTCTTGGTCAGTTCTGGAGACACACTTTCTTTCAATCCATGACTTAACCCAGATACTTTTCATTTTGTTATTCTTCCTCATTTGTGTAAGTTAGAATGACTTCAGCCGTTGCGATCTTTCTTAAGTGAGATGACATCTTGATTGCTCTAGGGAATTCATGCAATGGACATGAATTGGAAAGATCTCGAGAGCAACCTCGGAGAGAAGCTCGCCGTGTCGCACGATACGTGATATATCATTAGTGATACATAATTATTGATGGTTCACCGGTGGGGTTCACAAAAGAATGATATGATTTGGGGGATAAATAGGTGGTAAGGGCTCCGCTATCAGTTTTCCGGTTGTAATCTCAAACTCAAACAATAAGGAAGACGTTGTTGTGGCATACTTGTAGTTGAATGGAATTAGAAGGAACCACTTTGTAATTCTATATATTTGCTTCATTGGTATCGCTATTGCATATCGCAAGGAAAATTTCTATTCATCACACTTTCATACTTGAGTTTCAGCACTAAGATACTGAGGAAATCTTGAAAAATGTAGCTAATGAGTTTGAAGTCATTGTTAATGAGGAGAAAATCTCTCTGGATAAATATTGCCGTTATTAAACACATGGAAAATACTCCCTTGTCATACTCAACGAAAAGTGGAGATAACTCTAAATATTACTGATCATAAATAAACCACGAACAGCCCTATATAGTAATTCTCCGACAACTGACTTTGTGATTTTCGGGTAAGTCTGCTCTTCCACATATTTTAGACCAGCTTAGTTCGAAGATTTCAGTTAACAGAGGCTCCCTTTGTCATACAGAAAAAATTATATGTGACAATAATGATGTATACTTCATATCCCATAGTTTAAAGTTGGTATATAAATTCGGTAGAACGGATAAACAAATAAGGAAGTGTAAATAAATATTCTAGTGGGCCACTCTTGAAAAGGATGAACTCCTAGGCACAATCACTTTCGTAACCTGTAACTGTAAACCTTTACTGTAAAATGAAAGTTTTCAAAAATGGTTATCGCCAAATTTCTTTCTCTATGAGAAAGAAATTTCGCGATAATAATTTGGCGATAATTTGGGTTTCCCCCTTAAAAATCCCCAGGGGCTATAAGATTAATGTTGCGTTTTGAAGACGTTGGAAGAAGTATATAAGATAAGATAAGAAGGACCTAGGTCCTGGCCGTGCTGTACCCTTCCTCCTCACGAACTGACAAAGAATAGGGCAACGCCAATGCCATCTATCGGATATGAGAGGTGAAGAAAAAAGTGATATCAAAACGTCCCATAAGGTTATCCCTCTATAAGATTACTCCAACTCGCTAAGTTTTTATTTCGAAACGGGTAGAACTTTCTTGAAGAACCTCGAATTTCCCTTGTGTATTGGTTGTTTCCGGATTTTTTTTCGTTGAAATTATGTATTTAGCGGTTGACCTATAACCCAATATGTATGATAAATAAATAACTACTGAGTGGTGATACAGACATGCTACTTGAAGGCGTACACTGAGAAATATTGAGTAGAAAATGTCTAAGGTTGTGTCTAAAAACGAGTCTTATTATATATTTGGATGCACTTACCTGTCATGCTTGGAGAAAAGATGGCTTGGGCTTAGAGGTAGAGTTGGTGAATTGGACGGGGGTGGAGGGATCGCGAAAGAAGGGGACCCTGGCGGGACTAAATTGGATCCGGTTGACAGGCCCCCGGCGTACGAAGGGGAATGTCCAATGAGGCCCCCCACGGGGGCCAGGCGATCGTCCAGGGGTGTCGGTGGGGCCGATTTCGCGCTGAGGTTGCTTGAAGACCTGAAAAGAAACAATTTATCAATTTCTGAACTGACCATTTACTCCTTACAAGATATACATCCCTACGAACTTTTTAGTTTTCAAAATTAAGACTTGGTTTTGTCTAAATCATACACAAGTAACTTGAATGGGATTTCAATAATGTAATTATTTCTGACAATTATAAGGGAAGGCCCAAGGAAAACTTGAATGCAGTACATATACACAGACACTACATAAAAAAATACAAAATTAACAAATCGTAGAAGATATACTCATGTGAGATTGAATGTGATAAGAAAAGAGAATATTTAAAAGAAATTGTGTATATTATGAGCTGAGAAATAAATTCAATGTGAGAAGAACGCCCTGGAGTGGAATGGGAGTGCAAGATAGGACAGAAAATAAAAACAAAAAGATTACATATAATATTGCATCAATAAGAAGGTATAGCATATAATAAAAATGTTGTCTTCTTTGCTTGTTATTCTAGTAGATAAATCACTCTTGTTTCTTCTACAATGAAGACATCTCGCTAACTAAACAGCAAAATTATATGACCAAAGGTGTCCATTACTTATTTTTCGTGAAAATTTTCTACCCATTTTGAAATATTATTCATAGTTGTAGTATTGTTAAAAGTACTTAGGTCATTTCGCACGTGAGCCCCCACCGGGATTCGAACCCGGGACCGCTTTCACCAAAGTCGAACACGTTGCCCACTTGGCTATCTGGGAGCCCTATATTATTCATTCTTTGCTTCGTAAATGCGCAGTGAAAATGTAAGTAATGAACGTGCAACTAGTTCGTCGTTCACAAAACTCATTTCTCTTTGGCAGTGTTTGAATATTTATCTCATGCTGCCAAAGAATAATGAGTTCTTTACAAGAAAGCAAGAATGGAAAGCATACATTATGTATACGTCATCGTTCAATAACTCCTCAACTGATACATACGCAATCACATTTCTTTTTTCGAATTCATATTCCTTATGATAGTCGGAAAGTATTTAACCAGTGCAATAAATACATATCCTTTGTTTGATTTAATACATTTACTGAAACCCTAAAAAACTTCTAAATGCCATTTTTTGAGGATGAAAAGCAAGGGCTATGACGCGTTGCGCACTGTTGGAGCCGTCGAGAATAGCTTCCCCAAAGTATACTACACAAACACGGCTGGAGATTCACAGGGGATACATGTGATAATATTAATTTGGCTCAGCGAAGAAGAAGCATCTAGTGAGATTTTTCCTCCTGACTACACTGTATATCGCAAAGACAGAGGTGATAAGTTAGGTGTCTGATAGACATGGTAAGAAAACTTATTTCTGCTCTTTTTATAGTCCTCCCGACGGTGATAACAAATCCACCGAGGTCCTGCACGAGTCACTTACTAAACAACGAAAGAGTAAGCCCTACGCAACTGTCTTCGTAGGAGGGATTTTAATCTTCCTAACGTTAACTGGACGAACATGTCCGTCACTAAAAACAGTCGAGATCAAAATGCATCGCAGAAGTTAATAGATTTATTTTCAGTCTTTGCCCTTGAACAGATTAATTCAGAAGCAACGCGAATGACTTCTCTCGGCAAAGGCAATATTCTCGATCTACTTGCCACTAGTCATCCTTATCTCGTTCATAGATTATCCGTAGATGAAGGAATATCAGATCGTAGTAGTAGTAATTGTTTTTAAGGTGCTTCGACAGCTGAGGTCATTTTGCACCTTGTCTAAAGTGATATGTAATCCACTAAAACCTGTTTTACTTCACCTTGGAAAAAAGGGGAATGTAAAAACCTCATTCTTCACCGTACTAGAACGGTGGCGTGAAAACATGATTAAAAAAACATTAAATATTTTTAAACATAGAGATAAATATTAAAAACTTTAGCTAAAATGCATAGTTCAATCTTTGTAAAAGGAGAACTGTGTCAATTTGTGCAAGGGCTTCTCTTAGATTTTTGAAAAAAGGCCTGTGGCTTTCATAAATGACACAACTCTGTCTATCATCTCAGGATCATTCCCAAGAATTTCCTTAAGTATCCCTGTTCTCAAGTGTTTATGTTGATCATCGGAGAATTTCTGGCATTCTGTGAGAATGTGTTTTACAGTTAGAAGGGAGTTACATTCCTCACACTGAGGTGGAAGTCTAGGGATGGAAAACAGGTAAGAATGTGTAATGGCACTGTGTCCTATTCTCAGTCGAGTTATGACAACCTCCTCCCTTCTACTGTGCCTAATAGAAGAGCCCCAGGGTTTAATATCCTCCTTAATAGCTCTGAGCTTATTCCCAACAGAGGAGGACCAGATTTGCTCCCACTCTTTCAATGCAGTGCATTTTAAATGGTTCTTGAGGTCATCTGGGACCACCTCTTCTATATCTATTCCAGGCCTTTTTATAGCCTCTTTTGCCCTTTTGTCTGCTGCTTCATTTCCTGTGATATTCACATGAGCAGGAGTCCAAATGAATTTTACAACTACACCCCTGATGTGTAGCGTGCTCAATTTATTCTGCACTTCCTGGACAAGTGGGTGTGAAGGTTCATATTTTGTAATGGCTCTAAGGGCGCTCATTGAGTCCGAACAGATTAAAATTGGTGTCTCTGAGTCCATAGACGATTCCAATGCCAGTTTGATAGCTGTTAGCTCAGCCACAAATATGCTGCTCAAGGGGTGTAGTTTAGCAGCATGTGATGTCTGAGATGAAACATATGCACTTGCACAGCCTCCATCAGACTTGGAACCATCAGTATATATTAGGTTAAAACCTGGGTATTCTGATATTGCCCTTAAAAAATTGCAACGTAGCTCATTAGGAAGTGCGTTGGCTTTTCCCCTTTCTGCCAGGACAAGTGAGACGTCTGGCATCGGTAATTTCCATGGGGGTCTGTTACTTTGGCATCCCTGCTTTATATTGGGGAGCACTAAGTTATTACTATTTAAAAATTGCTGAATACGCACAGCTAGCGGCTGTATTGTGCGTGGTCTTCTATTAAAAACAGTCAATAAATTATCATTAAAAACATAATTAAAACTAGGGTGAGAAGGTAAAGCTAAAATTTTGCTGACATAGTTGCACATTAAGATGCTTCTCCTAGTCTCCAACGGTGGTTCTCCTGCATCATTATAGATGCTAAGAACTGGGCTTGTGCGAAAAGCACCAGTTGCAAGACGTAGGCCAGCATTGTGCAACGATGTCAGAGGTCTCAAGTAGGATGCTCTAGTAGCACCATAAATAAAACACCCATAGTCAAGCTTAGAGCGAATTAGTGATCTATAAAGTAAAAGCATGCAAGTGCGGTCTGCTCCCCAGGATTTGTTTGATAAAAGCTTTAAAATGTTCATGCCTGCATGAGCTTTCAGCTTGAGGTTATTTATGTGTGTCCTCCAGTCAAGCCTCCTATCAAGGTGCATACCCAGGAACCGAACAGAGTCTACAAATTTTAGAGTTTTGTCTCCAAGCCTCAGTGTTGGTTGAGGATGGATGCCACGCCGCCTGTGGAAGTGGAGGCAAGATGTTTTCTCAAGTGAGAAGCGAAAACCACTCTTGAGTGACCACCTCCATAGTCTGCCTAGTGTCATTTGCAGCTGCCTTTCCACAGAGGAGAGCTTATGGGAACGGCAGAATATTGCGAGGTCATCCACAAACAATGATGCCTCAACAGGTGGTCGTATTGAGGTCACCACGTCATTAATTGCTATGGCAAATAGTGTTACACTCATTACTGATCCTTGAGGGATGCCATTCTCTTGCACAAACTGACCAGATAAACAGTCTCCCACCCTTACTCTAAAAACTCTGTCTGTTAAAAAATTCTTGATAAAAGTTAATAGGTTACCTTTAAAGCCCCATTCGCACAATGTTTTTAAAATCTTATACCGCCAAGTGGTGTCATAGGCCTTCTCTAAATCGAAAAAGATGCCTATTACATGCTGGCCATAAGCAAATGCTTCCTGGATGAATGAATCTATTCGCACCAGATGGTCAATAGTGCTCCTCTTTCTTCGGAAACCACATTGTATGTTGCATAGCAAATTACGTTTTTCAAGGCACCAGATTAGACGTCTGTTGACCATTTTCTCCATCAGCTTACAGAGGCATGAAGTAAGAGCAATTGGTCTATAATTTCCCAGGGAGACTTTGTCTTTTCCTTGCTTCGGGATGGGTACCAGCACTGATTCACACCATGCCTTGGGAAATTCTCCTTCCTCCCATACCTGGTTAAAGATCTTCAATAACACCATAAGTTCTTCCTCTGAAAATTGCTTAAAGAAGGCATTGTGGATATAATCGGTTCCTGGGGCTGTGTCTTTAAGATTAGCGATAGCCTCCTTTAGTTCCCAAAGAGTAAAGGGATCATTATATTTTTCCCCTAAGTGCTGTGCCCTGGTTGGTATTATTTTGCTTTCTTCTCGTTCTTTGATTAATTTGAAGGAGGGGTGGTAGGCTTCCGAACTGCTTACTTGCGCATAGTGCTGCCCAAAGGCTTCTGCAATGTCCTGTTGTTGTGTGAGGAGGATGCCATTATGTTTAATGTAAGAGGCTGATGCATTGTGTATGCCTGAAAATTGCTTTATCTTTCTCCATGTCTCTGTAATTGAGGTGCGTGCATTGATGGAGCTGACATAGTTCATCCAGGATGTTTTCTTGGCATTCTTTATCACTTGGCGGGCTTTGGAACGGAGCTGACGAAATGCCTCTAAGTTTCTGGTTGTAGGGAATTTGTTAAATGTTTTAAGGGCTTTCTTCCTCTTTCTTACTGCCATGGCACATTCTTCATTCCACCAAGGAACTGGGGAATGTCGCACTTTGCCGTTGGAAATGGGAATACTTTCCTCAGCTGCACTCAGGATGCAGGAGGTAAGTGCTTCGACATTTTCCCTGGCAGAGAGGGAATCGTTGAATTCTATTGACAGCTTGTCCTTGAACTTTTCCCAATCAGCCTTTTTAAGAAGCCACGTTTTGGGAGCTGAGGAGGCATTATTAAAACAATACTTGCTTAAAATTATTGGGAAATGGTCACTTCCACATAGGTCGTCATGTATTTGAAGTTTAAAACATGGTGCTATTGAGCTGCAACATATAACTAAATCTATTGCAGAGTAACTGCCATTAAAAGAGTTAAAATGCGTCCTTTCATTCCTATTTAAAAGAACAAGATTAAAATTTGTTAAAATCTTTTCCAGGAGACGTCCCCTTCGACTCAAATTGTTAAAAACATTGGAGTTGCAATCCCAAAGAGGATTGTGAGCATTAAAATCTCCTAAGAGAATGAAAGGAGCAGGTAGTTGCCTGATGAGGTCCGTTAAAGTCTCCTCTGTTACTGGTGCCCACTCTGGCAAGTAGATGTTGCACACAGTAATAGTTTCAGGAGCAGCTATTTTCACTGCAACTGCTTGCAGTGTAGTCTGTACTACCACCCGAGAGGTGTAAAGGGTCTCTCGGACGGCAGTTGCAACCCCTCCACAAGCTCGCTCCCCATCCAAGAAGTCTTGCCGATAAAAGCTATAACCACTTAAACGTGGGTTGTCACAATTTTTAAAATGTGTTTCCTGTAGGAAAATGCACGCTGGTTTCAATTTGTTAATCAGTAGTTGCAGCTCATGCATCCCTTTATTAAAACCATTCATGTTCCATTGAATGGCAAACATGTTAAATGGATAAAAAGGTTAAAATTACAATAAAACTTAATAAATAAATAAATAGATTCCTAAAATAAGGACAACGTAGTCCATTTCAAAAAAAATTTAAAAACAATTGGCTAGCTACCTTGCTAGCCTCGTCCTCCCTCCTTTTTTCCGGTTCTGGAGGAAGAGGCGCAGCTGCTCCTCATCCAGCTCGTCCTCCTCCATCTCATCCTCCGTTGATTGCCTCAATTCTACGGAGGCAGCAAGAGGAAGGGTTATGCTCTTGCCTCCTGTTTCTGCCTTCGGTTTAGGAGGTGCATTATTCTTTTGATTTTTAGTTTCTGGTGTAGTAACAGGACCAGTAGAATTTGTAAGTTTCTTTTCAATAGATTATTATTATAGATAAAATGTTACCTTCCTTGGACAAACCTTGAACCATTCTCTCCGCAGGAGCTCCAAGGAACAATGCTATAACCCGTTTCTTACAAAATAACATTGAAGGAATGGTTGACACTTAAATAAAGGACGATTCTAAGACGATTTTTGGGGCTGTGGAAAGAACTTTGCCCACTGTATTCCATCTTTCTCTAGTAAATTCAAATTGCAAGCGCCACCCAACATCAATAGCAATAGGAGAGAATGTTAAAGTTAATACTACCGTCCATTTCTCAACGGTATTTGAGGTTTGAGACTTGATATCAATGCAATTACATGAGAATTTGTCGAAATATGATGATGTATTAAGTATTAACTATCTATAAAAGAATGTTTTCTTTAAGTTAACTATTTTACAATAGATATCTAAAGGACTTTACAGAAGACTTGTTAAATGTTCATCTAAATAAATACGTCTACATAAATACCCTGCAAGCCGCCTTTCGGCGTGTGGCAGGGGGGGTCATGTTAGGTTCTTTTAAGGACCTGAATTCTGAGGTGAAGCGCGTGCGGGGGTCGCTTGTCATTGATGTGCCGCAATCCATCTGTAGCACTGTCCCGCGGAATGACTGTGGCCGTCGTGTTCGGAGAAAGATAGATGGACTGAATGCGAGGCTATGTGAGTTCTGTCGGGGCATGGGAGCTGACTTTGTGGACCTTCGGCCGACCCTCCGATCGTACCCCCTCGCCTTAAACAGCTCTGGGGTCCACAATACTGCTGAGGCGACGAGCGGAGTGGCTCATAAAATTTACGAGCATTACAAGTATTTTTTATGATAAAGGGCATTTTAAATAGTGGGGATCTCCTTACTTAAGCGAATCAGTGAATCAACAGATGCGAATCAATGCGGAAATAATACCAAATGCCGTTAATCGTATTGTAAATAGAGTATATGATTCGCAATGCGTCACTCGGGCTTCACCCTACATAAACAACTTATAGACTGCTTTTGTAAACTGTAGAAGTATCAAAAATAAATTAGCCGAACTGATTTGTACATTGTTGCGGACGACACGGTAATATATAGGGAAATAGGAAGCTCAGAAGATAAATTAACCCTATCGTAAGATTTAGATAAAATTATGACATGCTGCGATGATTGGCAATTAGAGCTCAATATAGATAAATGTTTAGTAAACCACATCCGTAATATGGTTCCGCGACTACTGACGCCTGTAACAACTGAGCGCGTCTCAATACTAAACTTAACCTAAAAAATATGTTATATTATCTTTGACAATCTGACAGATAGCATAATATGTGGAATACTGTTCTGGTGAGTTAACTCTTTGTTTAACCACAGATGACGGTAGTATTTCGTTATAATGTCGTCGGCAGTATTTAAGTAACTCTTCGATATATGTGAAAAATTCTTCTTACGTGAATTCAAAGACCCCTAAATCACACCTTATACAATTTTAACACTCTACATTGTATACTATATAACGTTATTTATGTTAAACAGCATGCGTATTAAGAAAGTTCTAGACAAATTACAAACTTTCTGACCGTTTTCAAAACGATACCATATTCAGAAGTACTATTTATGTTCCTTAGGGAAGATAATAATACACCCACTGTCACACTCCAATCCGTATGCGGTATGTGTCTATCCTGTTACAGCTTAGATGCTGCTAAAGGACTATCATTTAATTATAAAGGCAAAATCTAAACAGAAAGTAGTTAAAAATATTATCCGATTAGCCTGTACGTACCTTATGGAGTAAATCTTAACGTGCCCTGGCATCGAACTAATGATTAAATTAGAAGTTCTTAAACTTATTTATGAGTCATAATCATTAGTTCTGTCAAATTGCCGAATTTTAGCAATTTTATTTTTCGGAAAGTGTACGGAAATAATTTTTAAAACGCACCATGTGATAACTTTACCGGAGAAATATCATTCGTGCTGGCATCGAACTAGGAGTACTTGCGGTGGAAATCCATTCACAATACGGTTTAAAAATTAATCTAATAACTATCTCTCAGGTATGACCTCAAAATCGTATCGGAAAGTGGCTCAAAATATTATCAGAGTTTCCTGTAAATTTCTTATGCAGAAATACTTAACCCGCCCTGGTGTCGAACCAAAGAGAATTTCTTAGGTTTAAATATGAAACACAACCACACATACTATTCATTTGCCGAATAATAGATATTTGCTTTTCGTTAAGTGCCAAGAAAAAAATTTGAAAAAACTTCCCGTATATTCCTTATGGGCACAATTTGATACCTCCTAGAATCGAACTTCTGATCATTAGGGCATAAAAGTTTTCCATATCAGATAGAAAACTATATTTCCTGTCGATGTCGTGACTTTCAATTTTCAATCTAAACGGGAAATACCTTAAACGAATTTTTGAAAATTCAGCCATACGAATTGTCCTAGCATCGAAACTGGGGACAGTAGGACAGAAATTATATTGCCAAAGGATAGCAAACTAAATATTCTAACGACGCTGTGAATTTCAATGATCTATCTTCATGCGAATAACGCTAAATGACTTTTTTTAAATTCGCTCGATGTATTTAAACGGGAAACATACAGTTTTTGAGGACTCCCATTATCGAACCCATGATACCTAGGATCGATGTCTGCATTTTTCCTTAGGGTAAACCTCGGGAACTTTACCAAAAAATAACACCGACTCAGTGAGAAAATTCTTTTAGCCTCGGAGTTTGTATCCTATATGCGTATATCTATTTATATATACGCTTCTCCGGATATNCTATCCCGGAGAACATTTCTTTAATACCTCCCAGCATTAAGTTCCTATTTATTTTCCTATAAAATATCTCAAAATAGAAAATTACACATGGAGTTTCGATGGAATCACTTTGCACAATATAGAATACTGGACTAATGACCACCGTGTGCACAGTTTACGAGGAAGATAGACATGTGACAACTGAGTAGAAGAGGCAGGGCTGCTAGATAATGTTGGAATTCTTGCATTCACCTTATCTGCGATGGCCGACCCTTCCCACTGTATTTTCAATTGCATCGGGTCTTGTTTCATCACATCTTGACTCAATGCCAAAAATGCTGAAAGCGGTAGAAAGTACTCCAAAGGCAGTGAATAATTTAAATGTGCTAGAACAAACACTAGTTATAGAAAAAAAATGAGGACAATGTCACTGAATCAGTTAAGTGTGCCATAACGAACCTTTCCCCTTTACTCTTGGTCAGTTCTGGAGACACACTTTCTTTCAATCCATGACTTAACCCAGATACTTTTCATTTTGTTATTCTTCCTCATTTGTGTAAGTTAGAATGACTTCAGCCGTTGCGATCTTTCTTAAGTGAGATGACATCTTGATTGCTCTAGGGAATTCATGCAATGGACATGAATTGGAAAGATCTCGAGAGCAACCTCGGAGAGAAGCTCGCCGTGTCGCACGATACGTGATATATCATTAGTGATACATAATTATTGATGGTTCACCGGTGGGGTTCACAAAAGAATGATATGATTTGGGGGATAAATAGGTGGTAAGGGCTCCGCTATCAGTTTTCCGGTTGTAATCTCAAACTCAAACAATAAGGAAGACGTTGTTGTGGCATACTTGTAGTTGAATGGAATTAGAAGGAACCACTTTGTAATTCTATATATTTGCTTCATTGGTATCGCTATTGCATATCGCAAGGAAAATTTCTATTCATCACACTTTCATACTTGAGTTTCAGCACTAAGATACTGAGGAAATCTTGAAAAATGTAGCTAATGAGTTTGAAGTCATTGTTAATGAGGAGAAAATCTCTCTGGATAAATATTGCCGTTATTAAACACATGGAAAATACTCCCTTGTCATACTCAACGAAAAGTGGAGATAACTCTAAATATTACTGATCATAAATAAACCACGAACAGCCCTATATAGTAATTCTCCGACAACTGACTTTGTGATTTTCGGGTAAGTCTGCTCTTCCACATATTTTAGACCAGCTTAGTTCGAAGATTTCAGTTAACAGAGGCTCCCTTTGTCATACAGAAAAAATTATATGTGACAATAATGATGTATACTTCATATCCCATAGTTTAAAGTTGGTATATAAATTCGGTAGAACGGATAAACAAATAAGGAAGTGTAAATAAATATTCTAGTGGGCCACTCTTGAAAAGGATGAACTCCTAGGCACAATCACTTTCGTAACCTGTAACTGTAAACCTTTACTGTAAAATGAAAGTTTTCAAAAATGGTTATCGCCAAATTTCTTTCTCTATGAGAAAGAAATTTCGCGATAATAATTTGGCGATAATTTGGGTTTCCCCCTTAAAAATCCCCAGGGGCTATAAGATTAATGTTGCGTTTTGAAGACGTTGGAAGAAGTATATAAGATAAGATAAGAAGGACCTAGGTCCTGGCCGTGCTGTACCCTTCCTCCTCACGAACTGACAAAGAATAGGGCAACGCCAATGCCATCTATCGGATATGAGAGGTGAAGAAAAAAGTGATATCAAAACGTCCCATAAGGTTATCCCTCTATAAGATTACTCCAACTCGCTAAGTTTTTATTTCGAAACGGGTAGAACTTTCTTGAAGAACCTCGAATTTCCCTTGTGTATTGGTTGTTTCCGGATTTTTTTTCGTTGAAATTATGTATTTAGCGGTTGACCTATAACCCAATATGTATGATAAATAAATAACTACTGAGTGGTGATACAGACATGCTACTTGAAGGCGTACACTGAGAAATATTGAGTAGAAAATGTCTAAGGTTGTGTCTAAAAACGAGTCTTATTATATATTTGGATGCACTTACCTGTCATGCTTGGAGAAAAGATGGCTTGGGCTTAGAGGTAGAGTTGGTGAATTGGACGGGGGTGGAGGGATCGCGAAAGAAGGGGACCCTGGCGGGACTAAATTGGATCCGGTTGACAGGCCCCCGGCGTACGAAGGGGAATGTCCAATGAGGCCCCCCACGGGGGCCAGGCGATCGTCCAGGGGTGTCGGTGGGGCCGATTTCGCGCTGAGGTTGCTTGAAGACCTGAAAAGAAACAATTTATCAATTTCTGAACTGACCATTTACTCCTTACAAGATATACATCCCTACGAACTTTTTAGTTTTCAAAATTAAGACTTGGTTTTGTCTAAATCATACACAAGTAACTTGAATGGGATTTCAATAATGTAATTATTTCTGACAATTATAAGGGAAGGCCCAAGGAAAACTTGAATGCAGTACATATACACAGACACTACATAAAAAAATACAAAATTAACAAATCGTAGAAGATATACTCATGTGAGATTGAATGTGATAAGAAAAGAGAATATTTAAAAGAAATTGTGTATATTATGAGCTGAGAAATAAATTCAATGTGAGAAGAACGCCCTGGAGTGGAATGGGAGTGCAAGATAGGACAGAAAATAAAAACAAAAAGATTACATATAATATTGCATCAATAAGAAGGTATAGCATATAATAAAAATGTTGTCTTCTTTGCTTGTTATTCTAGTAGATAAATCACTCTTGTTTCTTCTACAATGAAGACATCTCGCTAACTAAACAGCAAAATTATATGACCAAAGGTGTCCATTACTTATTTTTCGTGAAAATTTTCTACCCATTTTGAAATATTATTCATAGTTGTAGTATTGTTAAAAGTACTTAGGTCATTTCGCACGTGAGCCCCCACCGGGATTCGAACCCGGGACCGCTTTCACCAAAGTCGAACACGTTGCCCACTTGGCTATCTGGGAGCCCTATATTATTCATTCTTTGCTTCGTAAATGCGCAGTGAAAATGTAAGTAATGAACGTGCAACTAGTTCGTCGTTCACAAAACTCATTTCTCTTTGGCAGTGTTTGAATATTTATCTCATGCTGCCAAAGAATAATGAGTTCTTTACAAGAAAGCAAGAATGGAAAGCATACATTATGTATACGTCATCGTTCAATAACTCCTCAACTGATACATACGCAATCACATTTCTTTTTTCGAATTCATATTCCTTATGATAGTCGGAAAGTATTTAACCAGTGCAATAAATACATATCCTTTGTTTGATTTAATACATTTACTGAAACCCTAAAAAACTTCTAAATGCCATTTTTTGAGGATGAAAAGCAAGGGCTATGACGCGTTGCGCACTGTTGGAGCCGTCGAGAATAGCTTCCCCAAAGTATACTACACAAACACGGCTGGAGATTCACAGGGGATACATGTGATAATATTAATTTGGCTCAGCGAAGAAGAAGCATCTAGTGAGATTTTTCCTCCTGACTACACTGTATATCGCAAAGACAGAGGTGATAAGTTAGGTGTCTGATAGACATGGTAAGAAAACTTATTTCTGCTCTTTTTATAGTCCTCCCGACGGTGATAACAAATCCACCGAGGTCCTGCACGAGTCACTTACTAAACAACGAAAGAGTAAGCCCTACGCAACTGTCTTCGTAGGAGGGATTTTAATCTTCCTAACGTTAACTGGACGAACATGTCCGTCACTAAAAACAGTCGAGATCAAAATGCATCGCAGAAGTTAATAGATTTATTTTCAGTCTTTGCCCTTGAACAGATTAATTCAGAAGCAACGCGAATGACTTCTCTCGGCAAAGGCAATATTCTCNAGTCCACTGCCTTTGTTACCTCATTCAGGGTATTCGTTAGGGCAGATACCATTTTTTCATTGGCATTAACCATCTCCTCCACCATTTTCTCTATGGTTGCAGCCGTCCTGTCATTCGTCTCTAAAAATTTAACTTCTAACTCATCCTGGGCTGCTGCTGAAATAGCATGAAATGTAATATTTCCATTGCCAATTAACTTTCCTCATTTTTACTCATATTATTTCCTCGGTTTCACTAATCTTGAGGCCCTTTGTGATATTTTATAAGCATTAAAATTCAACTTCAAAAACTGCCACTCAAAGGAGTCACTTACCAGACAACTTTCTCCTCTTTCTTGGTGTTTCAGAGGCAGGGGAGTAGGTTGATGGAGAGGCCAGAAGTGAGTTCTAAACACAGCATATAAAGAATATGGTTTTCAAAGCTAATAAAGCCTTAAATTTTATAATGAGAACTCTTAGGAAGTCTAACAAGAAAGTTAAAGTAGCTGCCTATAAATCCTATGTTAGGCCTATTTTAGAGTATGGTGAAAGCTTGTGGGACCCTTATGAAGTGGGGCTAAAGCGTAGGATCGAAAAGATACAGAGAAAGGCTGCACGATTCGCCTTGGGAAGATACAAAAAACTAGATAGTGTCACTCAAATGATTAAAGATTTGGGTTGGAAAAGTAGTAGTAGTAGTTGGTTTTAAGGTGCTTCGACAGCTGAGGTCATTTTGCACCTTGTCTAAAGTGACATGTAATCCACTAAAACCTGTTTTACTTCACCTTGGAAAAAAGGGGAATGTAAAAACCTCATTCTTCACCGTACTAGAACGGTGGCGTGAGAAAATGATTAAAAAACATTAAATATTTTAAAAACATAGAGATAAATATTAAAAACTTTAGCTAAAATGCATAGTTCAATCTTTGTAAAAGGAGAACTGTGTCAATTTGTGCAAGGGCTTCTCTTAGATTTTTGAAAAAAGGCCTGTGGCTTTCATAAAGGACATAACTCTGTCTATCATCTCAGAATCATTCCCAANATAAATATTAAAAACTTTAGCTAAAATGCATAGTTCAATCTTTGTAAAAGGAGAACTGTGTCAATTTGTGCAAGGGCTTCTCTTAGATTTTTGAAAAAAGGCCTGTGGCTTTCATAAAGGACATAACTCTGTCTATCATCTCAGAATCATTCCCAAGAATTTCCTTAAGTATGCCTGTTCTCAAGTGTTTCTGTTGGTCATCGGAGAATTTCTGGCATTCTGTGAGAATGTGTTTTACAGTTAGAAGGGAGTTACATTCCTCACACTGAGGTGGAAGTCTAGGGATTGAAAACAGGTAGGAATGTGTAATGGCACTGTGGCCTATTCTCAGTCGAGTTATGACAACCTCCTCCCTTCTACTGTTCCTAATAGAAGAGCCCCAGGGTTTAATATCCTTCTTAATATCTCTGAGCTTATTCCCAAGAGAGGATGACCAGATTTGCTCCCACTCCTTCAAAGCAGTGCATTTTAAATGATTCTTGAGGTCATCTGGGACCACCTCTTCTATATCTATTCCATGCCTTTTTATAGCCTATTTTGCCCTTTTGTCTGCTGCTTCATTTCCTGTGATATTTACATGAGCAGGAGTCCAAATGAATTTTACAACTACACCCCTGATGTANCCTATTCGAAATGATTACCTACCCTCTCCACCAGCTCCTTCCCAGCCTAACTCCCAACCCGCAAAAACCAAGATCCCCTCTATTAAAATCAATTTTACCAAATCCTGGCCCAATACCCTCAAAGGCATCATTGCTAATACCAATCTACCTCCAGTATGCCAAATGGCTGGAGCAACCACCATTCTAGTTAAAAATCAAACAGTAGAAGACTATTTTAAATGCATTTCTTACCTCAAAAGTGCTAAATGTGAATTCTTCACATATCAAATACCTAGCAAAAAAAACTGTGACTATGTAGTACGTAACCTACCAGCAAATACTGAATGCGAAAGTATCAAACGTGAACTCTTAGCGAAAAATATCCCAGTAATCAGTGTCAGCCAAATTTTCACCACCCGCCCCACCCTCTCCGAACAATCACAAGGCATCAAAATAGGTGAAAAGAGACCTTGCCCTCTTTTCAAGGTAACAACTGAACATATTGACAATCCTGAAATAGTTAAAAACATCAATCAACTGTTTCACTTACGAGTCTCCATTACAGATTACATTAAGCCAAAACAGCCAGTCCAGTGCCATAAATGCCAACGCATTGGCCACACCAAAAATTTTTGTAATATGACAGCTAACTGTGTTAAATGTGGTGGCCCTCACGACTCTAAAGATTGTAAAAAATCCAAAGAGGACGATCCAAAATGTTTCAATTGTAATTCAAGCCATCCAGCTAACTATAGAGGCTGCAAAGCCTTTATTGCAGCCAAGCAAACCATCCTTCATCGAAACAAAATTACCCCCTCTCCAACAAATAACAACTCCAATTTCCCTCCGCTACCTACCCCCTCCTACCGTCAAGCCACCTTATCCACCAATCCCTCTAACACCCAACAACCCCCAACCTCTGCCCCATCAGATCAACCCCAAGATTCTGACAATTTAATCGCGTGGACCATCAATATAATCAATCAAATTAAATCCCTCCACTCCATACAAGAAAAAAAACTTTTTATATTACAGGAAATTATGAAAATATATGGCTGTTAGTACAAACATCTTAAGCTGGAACTGCCACGGGATAACAGATAAAATAACCGAATTGACCGAATTCCTAAACGAATGGGACATTAATATTTGCCTTCTCCAGGAAACCTTCCTGACCAAAAATAAAAATCTATACATCCCTAACTACAAAATTATCAGAAACGACAGACCCACACGAGGTGGTGGGGTTGCTATAGCTATCAGTGATAAAATTACCTTCAACATTTTACCTAGAGCTATCCTAAATGTAATTGAATATGTAGGTGTCAGTATCGAATGTAACAAAGAAACTATTAATATCTTTAGCATCTATATCCCTCCAAGACGCAAATATACTGGCAATGCCTTTCAAAATGATTTGTNATCAGCATTAATACTCTTGGTGACATTAAATTTTATTGATTTTGATTATATGTTTAAGTTATATAGATTGAATATTAGTTGAAATGGCTGAAGTAAAAAAGAATAAGATCAGAGGAAGGATATGGAGCAAAGAAAAAGACATAATATTCAATGTTTTTAAATACTTCATTACCAAAATAAATGTGAGCGAGGAAGTGTGGGAAATGAGTGCAGCAACGGGGTGTTCACAAAGAGCAGTCTACAGAATAAGGAAAGGAGGAAGTAAAGAAAAATTTAATATGCCTAAAAAAAGTCAGGGGACAAAAGTAAGTACACACTCAATGCCACAAATGAAGGTGTATGATGATTTTATTTGGTCATCTGTTAGGCATATAGTTCATGATTTTTTTCTGAAACGTTCCTCCAACTCTAAATAGTATTTTAGCTGCAATGAATAGTGATGATTCATTGCCACTTTTTAGTAGAACTACTCTTTATAGATTACTGAAAGACATTGGCTTTAAATACTAAAGAAGAGGAAGAGATAGATAGCCTCCTTATAGAGCGTGATGAAATTATCAGGTGGCGTCTTCAATATTTAAGGGCAAATAAAAAATTTATACAACAAGGAAAAGCAATTTTATACACCGATGAGTTATGGATAAATGTTGGCCAGAGTGTAAGCAGAATTTGGAAGATACAAATATTAAAACAGCTCGGCAAGCATTTTCTGAGGGTTTGAGCGTCGGACTAAGGGGACCTGCTAGTCGTGGTCCTCGATTTGCCATGGTGCATGCTGGAAATGAAAGTGGCTTTGTGGAAGGAGCCGAATTAACATACTTGTGCCAGAATAATATGGCAGATGCACACGAGGAATTGGACGGGGACAGATATGAGAAGTGGTTTACTGAAAATCTGCTACCTGATACACCAGATGGTGCTGTTATTGTATTGGACAATGCATCATATCATTCAAGAAAATGCAAGGTAATACCTTCAAACATCCTGGAGGAAGGGGGAAATAGCTGAATGGCTGAAGGGTAAAGGCGTACGTGTGGAGAATGCAGCTCATAAAAGGGAATTATTACACCTTATCTCCTAGGAAAAGGCAAGGTATGATAAATATAAAATTTATGAAATTGCAAAAGAGATGGGGAGGGAGGTATTACGTCTACCGCCATACCACTGGGAGCTGAACCCTATCGAAATGGTATGGGCACAAGTAAAAAAATTATATCAAAATGCACAATGTAACCTTCAAAAAGTCAGATATTTTGCCAATTATTAAAGATGCATATACAATTGTAACCATTGAAAATTGGAAAAATTGTGTTGAGCATACTAGGAAAATAGAGAAACGAATGTGGGAGGCAGACATGCTGCAAGATGACATAGCGAAGTTGGTGATTCGACTTGGCCCAACATCCTCATCATCTCCCTCATCGTCATCTTCTAAGCCGACTTTGTAGTCACGAAGCATAGAACCTGGAACTTCCAGCAGCGCAATTCCATGTGTTGCATTACTCTCTCGGATATGAAAGTCAAACACTTAAGTTCTGTACAAGATATCGTCTCGAAACAAACTGTAAATATAAATTTCAACATTTATCTCAATTTCTCTCGTGACAAGTTCTTCATCACGTGAGGAACAAAAGAGTTTAGGGTGATATATAAACTAGACTGCACGACCAAATTTTTCGAAAGTTACGTACCAATTTCATAATTTTTTATGAAGACGTGATTACTCGGAAATTAATCTCATGTAATTTTTATGCGTTAGGATGATGCAAAGAGCAATCACAGAAAGAAGCAGCATTTTATGTTGTGTTGAAAGCAAGTAATGGCAGTTTCAAAAATGTTCACAGGTGAAAATTGCAGCCTTTCATTCAATATTTGCTTTAAGCTTTGTTTCTTTTGACATAAAAGCATAAAATCTTCATCACTATGTTGATAAAGTCATTCTCATTTAAACCTCATCAGAATTAAAGTTGAAATCGACCATTGTATACTACGAATCTTAATTTTATCCATCCAAATCTGACGCTTTGTGTAAAGGAGACCCGGTGCGAGGCTTTCTGTTTCCCCCATAAGGCAATACTGCCAGGATTTTTGGAACAGGAAATAGATTCTGATGAAGATGAATCAATTGCAAATCAGTAAGAAAATGGACATGTTTGGTGGCCCTGGTAACTCACAATCACCAATGTTACATTTTTATAAGATCTCCCAGACCAATGCTCACAACCAATGCTCACAACCAATGCTGCAACCACCATAACCGGTTTTCAACATGTTCTTTGATGACCAAATTGTAGATACTATATGCACCTTCACCAATGCTGAAGCATCATAGTAGTAGTTGTTTTAATTGGTGCCTCGACGGCTTGGGTCATTTTGCACCAATTACAGATTTCAAAAAGAATCTCTGGGTCAATATGTTTACCCATCGTCATCTCTCTTAGATTTTTTTAAGTAACTCAGCTTCTGCAAGGAACTTCAAGACATTGTCCATTTTCTCTTTTGCATCACCCAGAATGTCCTTTAGATTGCCTTGAAGGAATCTAACTCTAATTTCTTCATATTTGCTACATACAGTCAGGAGGTGTTTTGTGGTTAGATGGGTATTGCAGTGATCACAATGTGGTGGATTTCTCTCTTTTGTGAAGAGGTACGAGTGGGTGAGAGCACAATGCCCTATTTTTATGCGTGTAATCACTACTTCTTCTCGTCTACTACTCCTGATAGAGGAAGCACCATGTGTTGTTGTTGAATGAAAACTTGGATGGATGTAGATTCTGTGGAAACAAGAGCGGTTTTTGGTGTACTGCTGATCGCTGGAGCTCTAAGATGCTGAAAGGAAAATATTTCTGAATTGTGGACAACAGATGAAAACATTCACCATGCAGTTTTTACTGCTGCCATGGCACGAAATAGATTTGAGCACATCCTTCAGTTTATTAGGTTAGACGATAAATCCACATGAGACCAATGAAGAGCAACTGATAAACTTGCAGCAATGTGATGTTTGGGTTTGGTTTGTGGAGGCTCTTCGAAGCATTTGAGGATATAAAAATTGATGAGCAGCTAGTTCATGGCAGATGTCTGATGAATCAGTATATGAAATCAAAATCAGCAAAATATGGGATCAAGATCTGGGCAGCTGCAGATGTGAAGATGTCGTATTTGTACAACTTGCAAGCCTAAACTGGAAAGCTTCCAGGAAATGCACCAGAAAAAAACTTGGGACACCGCGTAGTATGTGACTTGATGGAACCACTCTTTCGATCTGGTCGAGGTCTGATTATGGACAATTATTTTATGCCCATACCAACAGCAAAATTTCTGTTAAAGAAAATTATTATGGCGGGAACATTGAGAGTAAAAAAGCCTGATACTCCTGCAATGATGGAAACTGCCAAAGGTAGAGAACTTCTGTCATCAAAATTCATCTTCTCAGACAATATTGCAGTGGTCAGTTACATCCCAAAGGAAAACAAAACAGTTTGTGTACTTTCCACTCAATTTATTGATGATTCGGTATCCAATGAGTCACAAGAAGCCCCAAATGATACTTGAATATAACCATACCAAATGCAGAGTGGACAATGCAGACAAATTGGTGCAAGAGTATTCATGTGCCAGACACACTTCAAGATGGCCTCTGAGAGTTTTCATGAATAAGATAGATATTGGAGCCTTGAATGCTCATATCATTTATATATCAAAAAACAGACTGGAACTGCAGCCTTAAAAATCGCAGATATCGATTCCTTTTGGACTTAGGTAAGGAGCTGACACAGCCCAATATCCTGCGTAGGCCAAGAAATCCAATTAGTCTCCAACTTCCAGTTAACAGAGCCATTGAAGCTATGGGAGTATTTGCTATGGGCTATACTGCTGAAAAAACTATATCAACAACATCAGGACAGCAGCAGAGTCGTAAGAGGGGAAGATACTACTACTGTCCAAGAAAGAATGACCGGAAAGTCAACTCCATCTGCTGTGAATGCAAACGTAGTAGTAGTTTTTAAATTGGTGCCTCGACGGCTTGGGTCATTTTGCACCAATTACAGATCTCAGATTATTATAAAAACAATAGCTGGGTCGATATGTTTGCCCATTNACATCAGGACAGCAGCAGAGTCGTAAGAGGGGAAGATACTACTACTGTCCAAGAAAGAATGACCGGAAAGTCAACTCCATCTGCTGTGAATGCAAACGTAGTAGTAGTTTTTAAATTGGTGCCTCGACGGCTTGGGTCATTTTGCACCAATTACAGCTCTCAGATTATTATAAAAACAATAGCTGGGTCGATATGTTTGCCCATTTTCTTAGATTTTTTTAATTAATTCAGTTTCTGAGAGGAACTTCAAGACATTGTCCATTTTCTCTTTTTTATCACCTAAAATGTCCTTAAGATTGCCTTGGAGATATATAACTCTAATTTCTTGGAATTTACCACATTCTGTCAGGAGGTGTTTTGTGGTTAGACTGGTGTTGCAGTGATCACAACGGAAATCACAATGGAAATCAAACATTCATTGATGTCTCTCATAGCAATCAAATACCCTGCTTTAGAAAACCTAACATCCGATAGATAGAGCTTATGTCGAATTGCTGCAAGATTTTGGAGGTATTCAAAGATGTGATGGAAGTGATAAGTAGTGAGAAAGTGGTCGCCTCTTCAAAAATAATCCTTCTCATTGATGCTCTGACAAACTGGTGCAATGAGTGGCTCCAAAAGAAATATCTTCCCCAGTAACTCACTTCTCTTGCTAAAATATTATTAGAAGGTCTAGAAAGAGATTTGGAGAGATTGGAGACAATCCTCTCTTAGCCAAGGCAACATTTTTAGATCCTTGATTTAAAAGATATGGATTTAGCAACTCTGAAGCATACGATAGGTGCAAAGAGAGAATTATCTCCAAGGTCAGAGATAGTAGGATGTTTTACCTTCTTGTATAACTTCGAATGCAGTGATGAAAGGAGGTAAGTCCAAAATATAGGAAAAATTTGACTCCTTTGCTGCTGGTGTACAGCAGAATCGAGAAGTAAGGTCAGGTGGTAGTATTCAAGTTAACAAATACGTTGATGAACCACTTCTCAGTAGAAACAGTGACCCTTTAAAGGGGTGGGGTGCCAGGAAAACGTTTCACCCTGAGCTTTGTGATTTAGCTCAAAGAGCATTGTGTATTGTTGGATCATCAGTGCCCGGCGAAAGATTTTTTTTGAAAGCAGGCCAAATTATAAGAGACAGACACAATAAACTTGCAGGAAAGAAAGTGTCTCAAATAAAATTTTTGAATTCAACCATGTAACTAATAGGGAGAAGNATAGCTGGGTCGATATGTTTGCCCATTTTCTTAGATTTTTTTAATTAATTCAGTTTCTGAGAGGAACTTCAAGACATTGTCCATTTTCTCTTTTTTATCACCTAAAATGTCCTTAAGATTGCCTTGGAGATATATAACTCTAATTTCTTCATATTTGCTACATACAGTCAGGAGGTGTTTTGTGGTTAGACGGGTGTTGCAGTGATCACAACGTGGTGGATTTTTCTCTTTCGTGAAGAGGTACAAGTGAGTGAGAGCACAATGCCCTATTCTTAGACGTGTAATCACCACTTCTTCCCATCTACCACTCCTGAAAGAAGAAGGCCAAGGTCTTGGGATGGATTTTATCTCTCGCAACTTATTATTTTCAACAGTCAGCCATGAATCACGCCATTGTTTTAGGGTTATTTGGTGGAACATGTTCTGAAGATCCCTTATTGCAAGTAGAGGAGTGTGTATATTTTCTTTAGCAAGGGCTTCCTTAGCTGCTGAGTAAGCTAATTCATTCCCCCTTATACCAACATGTCCAGGTACCCAGATAAAATGTATGTTATTTCCTCTTGCCTCCAAAAGAGCGAGATTGGCCTGAATCTCTTGGACAATGGGATTCAAAAATGGACAGAGACTGAAGTGCACTGACAGAGTCACTGCAGACCATGAATGTAGTATCATAGGACTGTATGCTTTCCAGTGCAATTTTGATCATAAAGTTCTGCTATGTACACACAAGACTCCAGGGGCAACTTTACCTTTGTAGTAACACCTTGACTAGAAACAAATGCACAGGCACAACCCTTTTCTGACTTTGAACCATCTGTGTAGATGTGAGTTTCATCTGGGTGTTTGCTAACCATGTCTGTACGTTTTGTTTGTGAAAAACAGAAAAATGAGCAGTTATAGTATGCGCTAAGGATTGTATCAGTGGCTAAAGATAAAACTATTTTATATTTTAGTTGAATTGTGTAATTGGTTTTAATAGCATACACACACTCATGATAAAAATATTCATTTACTCTTACCATTCCCAAAAAAAAATAAATGTTTTTGTATAAAAAAATATTTCCAGGAAGAAACGGACAAAAAAGTCTGGCTATACCAGGGGGTTTTCCTTACAACAAAATATTTAGTTGAATAATAAATATTATTGAGTAAAATATGACTAAATGTTGCTTTAGAAACCTAAAAACCTATTTTCACTAATCTACAGCAAAAAACAATTAAGGAATAAAAGGAAAACCATGGGGTCCTCCGAAGACCCCAGCTTGGTAAACAACATTGACAAACAAGGCTTGGTATGTTAGGGGTTAAAGGGGAAGATTTTAGTTCTCAGGTGGAAGGATAAGAAAGAAGTGAACCTGCTTTCTTCCATACATAGCACTGAAATGATAAACATAGAAAAAAGGGGTAAATTGAAAACTAAGCCTAAGGTTGTTGTAGATTACAATGACACCATGGGAGGGGTTGACCGAGTTGATCAGCATCTAGCAGATTATCCAATCCCTAGAAAGAGGGGAAAGAAATATTATAAAATATATTTTTTCATCCAATGGAGCTGGCTATCTGGAATTCTTTTGTTTGCTACCAGGAGAAGGGAGGGAGGAAAGTGCACCTTGAGTACTGATTGGACCTAATTGAAGCGAACTTTCCAAGTATTGCTTCACCGAAAGTTGGTAGACCACCCACAACACCACATCCCCGCCACCTAACAGAAAAACATCTCCTTGAGAGAGATCCACATAGTGAAAAGAAAATTAACGTGAGTAAACAATGCTTCATGTTCTCGCTCACGAAAAAGAGAGATGCTAAGGGGAAAAAAAGCGTAAGGAAACAAGATACTACTATCCAGATTGTGATGTTGCATTGTGCATTACACCATGTTTTCCCAATTACCATACAAAAGCAAATTTCTAATGTGATAATAAGGTAAATAAATGTTTTTTTTATATCTATGCTATGCGTTACCATTTTTGACCATCTAAAACCAATTTATTTTTAAGATATGAAATTTTGAAAGGAAAATAGGTCAAATATCACCATTTTGATAGGTGTTTTGTGGTTAGATGGGTATTGCAGTGATCACAATGTGGTGGATTTCTCTCTTTTGTGAAGAGGTACGAGTGGGTGAGAGCACAATGCCCTATTTTTATGCGTGTAATCACTACTTCTTCTCGTCTACTACTCCTGATAGAGGAAGCACCATGTGTTGTTGTTGAATGAAAACTTGGATGGATGTAGATTCTGTGGAAACAAGAGCGGTTTTTGGTGTACTGCTGATCGCTGGAGCTCTAAGATGCTGAAAGGAAAATATTTCTGAATTGTGGACAACAGATGAAAACATTCACCATGCAGTTTTTACTGCTGCCATGGCACGAAATAGATTTGAGCACATCCTTCAGTTTATTAGGTTAGACGATAAATCCACATGAGACCAATGAAGAGCAACTGATAAACTTGCAGCAATGTGATGTTTGGGTTTGGTTTGTGGAGGCTCTTCGAAGCATTTGAGGATATAAAAATTGATGAGCAGCTAGTTCATGGCAGATGTCTGATGAATCAGTATATGAAATCAAAATCAGCAAAATATGGGATCAAGATCTGGGCAGCTGCAGATGTGAAGATGTCGTATTTGTACAACTTGCAAGTCTACACTGGAAAGCTTCCAGGAAATGCACCAGAAAAAAACTTGGGACACCGCGTAGTATGTGACTTGATGGAACCACTCTTTCGATCTGGTCGAGGTCTGATTATGGACAATTATTTTATGCCCATACCAACAGCAAAATTTCTGTTAAAGAAAATTATTATGGCGGGAACATTGAGAGTAAAAAAGCCTGATACTCCTGCAATGATGGAAACTGCCAAAGGTAGAGAACTTCTGTCATCAAAATTCATCTTCTCAGACAATATTGCAGTGGTCAGTTACATCCCAAAGGAAAACAAAACAGTTTGTGTACTTTCCACTCAATTTATTGATGATTCGGTATCCAATGAGTCACAAGAAGCCCCAAATGATACTTGAATATAACCATACCAAATGCAGAGTGGACAATGCAGACAAATTGGTGCAAGAGTATTCATGTGCCAGACACACTTCAAGATGGCCTCTGAGAGTTTTCATGAATAAGATAGATATTGGAGCCTTGAATGCTCATATCATTTATATATCAAAAAACAGACTGGAACTGCAGCCTTAAAAATCGCAGATATCGATTCCTTTTGGACTTAGGTAAGGAGCTGACACAGCCCAATATCCTGCGTAGGCCAAGAAATCCAATTAGTCTCCAACTTCCAGTTAACAGAGCCATTGAAGCTATGGGAGTATTTGCTATGGGCTATACTGCTGAAAAAACTATATCAACAACATCAGGACAGCAGCAGAGTCGTAAGAGGGGAAGATACTACTACTGTCCAAGAAAGAATGACCGGAAAGTCAACTCCATCTGCTGTGAATGCAAACGTAGTAGTAGTTTTTAAATTGGTGCCTCGACGGCTTGGGTCATTTTGCACCAATTACAGATCTCAGATTATTATAAAAACAATAGCTGGGTCGATATGTTTGCCCATTTTCTTAGATTTTTTTAATTAATTCAGTTTCTGAGAGGAACTTCAAGACATTGTCCATTTTCTCTTTTTTATCACCTAAAATGTCCTTAAGATTGCCTTGGAGATATATAACTCTAATTTCTTCATATTTGCTACATACAGTCAGGAGGTGTTTTGTGGTTAGACGGGTGTTGCAGTGATCACAACGTGGTGGATTTTTCTCTTTCGTGAGGAGGTACGAGTGGGTGAGAGCACAATGCCCTATTCTTAGACGTGTAATCACTACTTCTTTCCATCTACTACTCCTGAAAGAGGAAGGCCAAGGTCTTGGGATGGATTTTATCTCTCGCAACTTATTATTTTCAACAGTCAGCCATGAATCACGCCATTGTTTTAGGGTTATTTGGTGGAACATG
>KZ309170.1:120305-139031 GCA_000376725.2 Ladona fulva | reverse complement strand
AGCAAACAAAAATCTCTTTGTGGAACACTTGAATGGTTTGTTGCTTCAATTTTCGAATTATTTTGGTGATCTTGATTTTACAAAGTTTGCGTGGATACAGAATCCATTTATCGACGAAGAAGATGATGAATTTGGATTGACAAGTATTGAAAAAGAAAAATTGATTGAATTATCTTGTGATACTACATTAAAACATAAATTTCAGACTGTATCTCTGGTTCAATTCTGGTTGAATCTTCATACAGAATATAACACTTTGTCAAACAAAGCTTTGAAAGTACTGCTGCCGTTCGCAACATCATATTTATGCGAAACGGGATTTTCTGCCTTGGCTGCAATGAAATCCAAATATCGAGCTCGTTTAGCTGTAGAAAAAGAGCTACGAGTAGCTATATCGTCACAAACACCAAGATTTGATAAACTTTGTGCTAATAGACAAGCACATCCATCTCATTAAAAACAATAATAAAATATCGTTTTCCATTAGTTTGTATGAATAAATTTTATAAGAGTAAAAATGTTTGTGTTTTTATTTTATGAAATCTTCAGGGGGGGCGCCAAATGATTAAATATTTTTAAGGGAGGTGTAGTAACATCAAGTTTGGAAACCACTGATCTAGACACTACCATAAAACCCATACACACACAACTAACAACTACAACAAATAATATTTCTATTGGTGATTCTGGTTATCCACATGAGCCATTGCTCCATACCCCCATTCTCAATGCAGAAGATGGTACCATAGAGGCAAGGTACAGGAGAGGTTCCATGAGGAGGAAAAACAACCGTTTAAGTGTATGATATATGGTTTTTCCCTCAGCAGCCGAAGGTGACGGACGCACACAGGTCCTTTCTCCTCTCCCCTTTACCTCCAAGTTCTTACCAGCTAACTAGCTGATTAGCGATGGCCCCACCCAGCAAAACCTTCTCCACACTCGAGAAAGAGAATTCCTCCTTGAAAAGGGAAAATTCTATACTTGTGGAAAAACTAAATACAACTACAGAGGAAAATTCTCATCTCGTGGAGAAGCTGCAAACGACTTCTGAAAGGATTATCCCTCGATTCGTGGCCAGACAAGGCTTTACTCCTCAATAAATCATCTCACCAGGAGAGTGTGGACACCATCAATATGGAATTCAAGGACTTCCAGGCTGATCTTACAGAGGAAATCAACAAACTTTCCTCATGCATCTCATCCTTGGAGGACCACTCCAATATCATGAATGAAAAAAATCGACGAACTCTAGCAATACAGTCGCCGAAATTGCATCCTCATTCACGGTCTTCCGGAGAAGAAGGATGAGAATGGCATTGCCCTAGCATGTGGCCTGTTTCAATCCAAACTATGGGCCGAATTCCCACGGTATCTGATCGACAGAGCCCACAGAATTGGACAGTTCCGCAACTCTAAATGTCCCCCATTGATAGTCAAGTTCATAAGCTATCAAGAGCGAGTGCACTGGTTTGGCAAGCAAAAAAACATCTCAAGGGCTCCAGCATTGTAATTACAGAGTCACTCACCAAGACCTGGGTTAAGCTGCTTAAGGAGGCCAAGGAATTACATGGTAAGTCAAACGTTTGGACTTACGATGACAAAATCGTAATTCTAGGGTCGCCGTTCCTTCACCTCCAACTCGAGGGAACTTAAGCAGACAGGCAGTGCCCACGACTCTTATGCATGGAAGAATTCTGCCATACGAAAAAGGCTAGAAGATATTTGGGCAAAGGAAGAACAGTGTTGGTTGCTTGGTGTTTCTTAGTGCAATACACTATAAAGATATTGCTTTTAAATCCTTAAATGCATTACTAACAACTCCTGCAAATAACATTTCTGTAGGTGATCCTGGCTATCCTCATGAGCCATGGCTTCATACGCCAATTCTAAATGCAGAAGAGGGATCACCTGAGGCTCGATACCAGAGGCATCACACAAAGGCACATTCAGCTGTGGAACACAGTATAGGGGTGTTGAAAGGCAGGTTCAGGTGCCTGATAAGGAAACTGGAATACAGCCCATTGAAAGTTTGTCAAATAACCAATGCATGTTCCTAAGCTTATTTCTTTCCTGAATTAGGTTTAGTATTTCTTCTGTCATCCAGGGTTTTCTGGGCTCTAGTTTCCTTTTTCCTGAAACCTCATTTGTTGCTTCAATTATCCCATTTACTAATTGGCTAGTTATAATACAATGTTTTAAACTTTTTATTGGCTCTGAGGTTCATGGAAAAAACAGGATTACTATGTTTTAGGTGCAGTGGATGGCACTCACACTGCAATTGTTCCTTCAGAGCAAGCAAGGGAACATATTTACCTTAATAGGAAACATTACCACAACAAGAGTGTCCAAACTATGTCAAAGCTGAAGCAACTAGAGGACTTTGTTTTAAAAATATGGAACTTTGTGAAAATTGTGACCCTATTTCCATTCCCTCGTGCCCATTGATTGGCTCCAGTTTTGAAATAATTAGGCGATTCTTTTATTCTTTGCAATTGTTAGGAATTAGGCTAGGCAAAGAAGTTCTGTGGCATCATGGATTAACCTACTCCATTGGCACAAAAATCAAATGATACCATTGTTAAGAATACTCATTTGGCTTGTTCAACAAGTCTGGAACAGTCTGTCGAGATGGCACCCAGATCCTGCCCTCAACAACTCACATGGTGTATACTCATGCAGGCAGCCATACATCTCCAGCCAGAATGGCCACCACCGGTAGATATGCTCGATCTGTTTCACCTAATGCTGCAGGGGCAAGAGTGACTCCCCAAGCTCAGTACCCTAGAAGACAAGGGGTGTCCTCTCCCGTGTTCTGAACTGAAGATGAAAACACCTTTGCCACATTACGCCACCACCCGAATCCAGAGGAAGCGCTACCCGATGCTTAAGTTCTACAGCTCGGACAGCTGTTAAAAACTTAGAGTTGAAAGTGGGCTCATCCGGCTATGTGATCCAGGGCTTTCCAACTTAAAGCTTGGGAATCATCTCCGAAATTATCTCTTATCTGAGGTATTGCCTACTGAGGTTGGACTGAAGCTCCGCCCCTTTTTCTCCTTCCTACTCCCCTCCCCCCTCGGCCTACAGATCGTGGAGGTGATCCGTTGAGAGAGTTGAGCGTCTTGAGAGTAACCACCTGATCTGCCGTAGCCATATTTGAACTGGAGATTGTGAGTGTTAACGCCAAACGAAGAAAGAATTCGGGAACAATTTAGACTAATTGCTTGTAAGTAAATATGCCATCATTAAATTTGGTTAATTCTATGCATAAGTTGTAAGATTTAACAAAATAACTATTATTGTTCATAAACAAAGTGAGGTTGTTTACGTGAGTACCACGACGTGTCTTCTCATTTTTTTACCACGCAAGGAGAGATTTTATTACAGATTTGTGGCTGCATTTCATTTCACATTAATTTACTTGAAATAGTTTTTGAACTGTGTTTATTTCTTTTAAAGTTATAATCCGAATTTCAACGAATTGTTCAATTTCAGCGATTTCTGAATAGCGTGGAGATTTGGCAATTTTGGGATTCCACTGGAAGTGATTCACTATGTCGCATGTAAGCTCGTCTTTATGTGAAAGTTATTTTGATAAAGCACGCTTCATTGGTCAAATACCATTTAGTACTAAAATAATACGCTTGCATTCATGAAGGTGGTTTTTGCTTCTTTAGGGATCACAACGACCTATACCGTGCTATGCACTAGGCTGTAAGGTCAAGAAATATGCAGGTTATGGAGTGGCGTTGCATAGATTTCCAAGGGACCCAGTAAGGTATGCAAAGTATTATTTGTAGTAATCGTCGCATTTCAATCTCTCAAAGACCTCAGTTTTCTGTTCCAAATGAAATAATACTTACTTTAACTTTCTGTTTTGATAATTGTCTGTTAAAATAGCCTAATTTAAGTACAATCAAAGTTTATTATAGAGGATATAAATGATTAACAGGACCTTGCTCTTCACTATGTGTATATCAATTTTTAAATTTCCTTTACTCCAATTGCTGCATGATTAACGTCTTTCTTTTATTAATGTTAGATGCCTGGAGTGGGTGAGATTTGCCAGGAACCCACGACTCAATGACCGTCGTTTGGAAACTCTATGGAAGAGTACATTCCTTTGCCAGCACCATTTTACAAATGACCAGTACATTTCTTTTACACCTAGGAGACTTGTTCCTAATGCAGTTCCTACTGTTCCACCATTATATCATCTTCCAGCTTCATCATCTCTTTCTTCTCATTCATTCTCTGCTTCATCATCTCCTTCAACTTCTGCAGCTGCAATTGCTGCTGAGAATCTGCAATTTTCATCTGAAATAGTTGGATCATCATCATCATCTTTTCATCCACCTCATTTTTCCTCTTCTCAACCTTTATCCATCCACTCTTCTTCCATTGATTGCTTCCTCTTTGGCAACCCCATTATGTGCTTCTCCTTCAGCAGTTGAAAATCCCATTGCAGAAAATCTTTCACAACCACCCTCTCCTCAAAGCCCTTTTCAGATTCACTCTACCATTGGCCCTTCCTCATCAGCTGCTCCAACTTCTTCTTCAGATGGTAGGGGGGATCGTTCATTAAAGCGACCAAGAACAGAACCTTCTGTATTAAGGGAAGCTGGCCTACGCATAAAAGATTTGACCCCACAGAAAAAATTTCTCTTCTGCAATTACAAAAATCTAAGTAGGCGCTATGCGTACTTGAGGAAGAAGAAGACCATGGATCCGCTAGCTGATTTGGATCCAAGTTTGCATCTGATGGTGGAGTCAAATTTGCGAAATATAAAAAGGAAACCTAAGGGTAGGAGATGGTCTAGGGAGGAAAAGCTCTTCTACTGCACATTATACAAGAGAAGCCCCCAAACATATCGTTACTTGAAGGAGAGAATGTCTGCACCTGCTCCTCAAACTTTAATATCCCTGATTAATTCTGTTCCCCTGAAACCTAGCATCAACCCCACAGTCTTTGAACATCTTACTTTCCGTGCTAAAGATATGAAGGCTCAAAACAAATATTGCACATTACTCTTTGATGAAATGTCCATTTAGCCCAAATTGATATATAATTCTATGTGTGACTGCATCGATGGTTTTGAGGATCATGGAAACGGGCAGATCAAGTGGAATAGCTCGAGAAGCTCTTGTTTTCATGGTCCGAGGCCTTAAATCAAACTGGAAACAGCCAGTTGCTTATTATTACAGTAAAAAGAGTGTACCAGGGGAAGTATTGGCAGAGATAATTAATTAACGCTGGAAGTAATTAACACTGTTGATAAAACTGGCCTTAAGATTGTTGCTACTATATGTGATATGGGTAGCAACAATGTGAAGGCACTAAAATTATTAGGCTACTCCTATGATAGTCCTTTCTTTTTATTTAATGGGCAAGAGATTTTCACCATGCATGATCCTCCACACCTCCTCAAGTGCACGAGGAATATGTTCATGAAGTACCCTGTTAGAGGTAGGGTCATGTTGGGGGGTGAAATGATTCAGGGCCTTGGCAGGTGGTCACATATAAGGGAGATTTATGGATCAGCAAGAGACATAGAAACCACTACCATGAGTCGTCACCTTATTCCTGTTAAACCACTAACAGAAGAGCACCTAAACCCTACTTGGCGCCAAAAGATAAAAGTTAGTTTGGCAGCTGGTGTGTTTTTGCAAAATGTGGTAAAGGCTATGGAGTGGTATCAAGTATTTGGTTAGTAATGTGTTATTATTAAATATTACTGTAACTTTGCAAAGCTTTTTCTTGTATTTCTCAATTAATAATGTTTCTATTTTTTTTTCAGGAAAGCTTTCTCTTGACTCACTTGTGACCACAACTTTCCTTGGTTTCTTTTGTAACTTATTTCAAAGCTTTAATGGTGTTCAATCAGATAAAATCAGGGTGGGGTTCAGAGGGGTTGTTTGCAAAAGAAGTGGTCATTTGGATCTCTGGGAAAGTGCTCTTGATGAAATTAAGACATGGGATTTTATTAAGGAAGGAAGGCATATGAAACCCAGAAGCAGTGAGGGGTGGGTAATCACCATTAAGGCTGCGAAACAGTTATGGGTGAAGCTTAAGGGAGCTGGATTTAGTTACCTAGAACCTCGGCGACTAAATCAGGATCCTCTGGAGAATTTTTTTGGTAGCATTCGGTTACACTGTGGGTCTGCCCGTAACCCCACTGTGATGCAATTTGCATCAGGGTTCAAAACTACCCTTATAAAGAATGTTTCGGCTAACTGGACCAAGAGAATGAATTCATTCAAAGACCATGACCAGCTTATTGCAAAGCTGGACATACTTCTCCAGAGGATCCCCAGCTCCCAAGAAGAGACGGAGAATTCCATTGCGGAAGACTTTGTTCGTGAGATATCTATTGTAGCAGAGGAAGCTGCACCATTGGTGTCAGCTGAATCAATTACGATGGATATATCACTTTCAGAGTGCTGCTCTGGAATTCTCAGGATGTTGCTAAAAAATAACACTTGTTCACTTCACAACACTTGTGCCTCTCTACTGACAGCTGATACTTCAGTACTGCCAGAAACCTTAGCCTCTGCAGAAGAACCGACGTCTGCAGGAGTTTCTGAAGGATAACAAGGTAGGAAGCAGTATTAGCAGCAAGGGGAAGGGTGTTATTTTTAGCATCTTTTCATGGCTTCACTGCGAGGCTCATGAAATCAAGGAGAGAACTGCCCAGGCCTTGGTTAAGTATGCAATTTTAAATTTCTGTAGGCACTATAAAGATGTTTAAGGTTATGTTTATATATTATTTATGATTATCAATAGTTAGTATTTCATAGTGTACAGTTGATTACATATTTAGTAAGTAGTGTTATTTAATTGCAGTAGATGTTTAGTATGTATATATGTTAAAGTTTAGAATTTAGTTTTCATTTTTTGTGCTCATTTCCTGCCTTTGCTTAAATAGCTTTTTGTGTTAGATTATTAGTAGATTAGTCTTAAATTAGAATTTATCATGAATTTATATCTAAAGTCCCAAGTGCCTACAGAAGCCAATGTTAATAATGTATATATGTAGTCAATAGATACACCTTTGTAAATAAATTTCAATTGCAATAATCCTCACTGCACATATTGGAGTGTTGTGGAGTGATGCTTTGTTGATGCCTTTGTTTGCTTTCTAAATTTGGTCTGGGTCTGCTCTTAGGTGCACTCTTTTCAGTAATGTCCTTTAGTCTATATTAACATATGGCCTTTTAGTTGATTTTAGTCAATTCTTTGCTTTGATTATTTGATTCATTTACTATTAATGTTTAGATTTCTTAGTGATATTCAACATTGTTTAATTGTATTAATTTAATCGAAAATCTACCATTGGTGGATTAATATTGTTTGTATACCTATATCTCAATGAAATTTTTGTTTTATTATTTCATTATTGATGATTTTAGTATTTTTGTGGTATTTAGCATTGCTTAATTGTATTATTTGATTTACGTTTGATTTGAATCGAGAATCTACCGTTTGTGGATTGTTTGTACTAATTATTTCTCTCAATAAATTAGTAAAATATATTTTGTGTGTTATTTCCGCATCCTTTCCAACGAAAATCTTAATATAATATGCGTTCAGCCAAAATTTCTTTCATAAGTGCAAGCAAATCGCCTGCTTTAATCTTGCTTGTGTTTCATTGGTCGTTCTTATCTGTCCGCCATCTTGAACTCAAGTACCTCAGTAGGCAACACAGAGATAAGATATTTTTTGAAGACGAATGAAATGCATGGGAGTTGGAAATCCCTGATGTGATCAATACAAGATAGAGGCTCTACTAGACCTAATGTCACACTGGGAAATCCTGCCTCCCGAACCACAAAGAATCATACATCACCAATTGCGTATTCCTGGAATTGCAACTGAACAAGGATGGTCCCTGGTGGGAAAGATAGCACTCTCGCAACCTGGATGTCCTGAATATCCCAACAAATTTTCTACAACTGGTTATTGCCCAGGTTCCAGGTTGGTGCAACAGACAAACACCAGAACATACTCCAGATCACTGCCAAGCCAACTGGGCACATGGACATCCCAGTAATACACAGGTACCACAAGCGGATCACAGTCCACCAGATACAGCGGTTCCTGATCAGGAGGACGTCAATGAGGCAGTAGGGGACACTAGACCTCCGAAAGAAAGTACTATGGGAGCAATCCTGAATATGACCTGGCCATTCTAGACTACTTAAAGTGGCATAACAGCGGCCCGCCAGAGAATCCAGTTGATCTACCAGACAACGAATCATCGGACTCCAGAAACGACAATGCTCTGGATGTTTAGTGTTCCTCCCACCCAAACTAGTGCCAAAATTGGATATGCCCAATTTCAGTCAAACAGTTTAACTCCCCCCAGTGTACATATCTCCCATCAACAACATCAATCTGTTATCCTTCATCAGAACAGTTCTTTTTAGAAAAGCAGTGATGGAGTAAAGAGAGGACTGAATGGAATGGACTTAGGAATGAAGGACTGAATGAGACAGAGTTCACTGTTTCTGGAGATGGAAGTTGGAAAAAACATGGGTGTACATCCCTCATAGCTTTGTTGTTAGGTTGGAACACAGGAAAAGTAATAGATATATTCTGTAAGAGAGAATGAGAGAAACTGTGAATTTAGTTAGAAAAGCAGGTTAGCAAATATTACTTCCACTCTTTCAAAAGCTGCTCCCAAAAGCTAGTCACAAAGTTGGTTACTAAGTTGGACCTAGCCATCATATTTCAATTATCTGAATAGTCACCATAACCTACGTACACAACCTTCAGGTAAACTTAGGATACTAATGCATAGAACGGATGTGTGTTCAAAATCAGTTTTTATATTGGGAGCCAAATATTGGAATGGTCTCCCATTCCCCATGATCAAGGATTTATCATTTCCTTCATTCAAACACCTAGTATCTAACTTACTTTCAAGTGAAGATAATTAGTATGATTTCTAACTTTTCCTCAAGTTTCCTAACTACGTCTACACTTTATTTTCTCTCTGTCATTCTTTTCATACTTTTTATTGCCATATTTCATATTCATCATATGTGACTTGTTACTTCTTCACATATTCTATAGACCAGATTACTCTCTCTTTCCCCCTTTTTTCAGATTTACACCATTGTTTACGCACCCGACAAGGGACGAATGTGCCGATATACCATCAGTGACGATACAATTGGTTGAATATCAGCTGCACCATCATCTACACTTATAGTGCATTTATCACCTCTGTGTTTTTGCGGGTTTTTTCCACCCCCTTCTTGTGTGGGTGATCTCCCGCATCATGGGTTTTTCTCCAAAAACCTTCAGTTGAGTTTTTTCCCCACAACCCAAATCTTTGTAGTTATATAAGAATCTATATTTAGTAATATTAGTTTATATTAGCAATATTTTATATACTGTAATTAGAATATTTCTTTTACCCATGTTTAAATTATTATTGAGATTTTTTTTCTTAGCATAAAGTGAAGTTAATTTTAGTTAATTATTTAAGTCTCCTTCTCCACTTCCATCACACAGGAAAAATACCTGCTAGAGCTTTAATTTCGGGACAAAATGCAATTAGACACATACAGTTCAGTATTTAATGAACTAGCTGAGGCAAGCAAGGCACCTTCTTCTCCCATCCTTCTGACAGCATGTATCGACTCTAGTAGCAGGATACGGCACCTCTCCTTCCATGGCCAGTGTCAGCTCTAGTTAGCAGGACTCGGCATCCTATACTTCCACGGCCAGTGTCAGCTCTTGTTAGCAGGACTCGGCATCCTATACTTCCACGGCCAGTGTCAGATATTGCAGTAGGACGCGGCATCCACTAACTGACTGCAAGCATCGACAGAATTGCCGGACGCTGCATCTTCCAACCCTTCTTCACTGCCAGCGTCGACTTAATAGCAGGACGCGGCACTCACCAGCTCACGCAGTCTTCTTCAGGTATTTTTGACATTTTTGTTTACTCGGCCAATAAATAGTCTGAATTCCAAATTGTCTTATTAATGTCACGGCGACAACTGTCCCATTCTCAGTCGAGTTATGACAACCTCCTCCCCAATGTCCGAAAACTTTGCTCCGCTTATCTTCGTTTTCGGGGGATCTTTCATGCAACTACAGGGACTGACCCATTTAGAGAGGCTGCCACCATTGCCAGTGCATGCATGTGTGTGTTTTGGAAGCGATTCCTCAAGTCTGATAACATAGCCACTGTTCCTCTAGGGGGGAGGGGGGGTATCGCCTTGCCGATCATCAATCGCAGAAGGCACTCTTATGGCTTTGTAGGAGGAACTTCACAGAGGGGTCACTATTGCCCACACTCAAAATGGGAGGGAGTCCTGTGTCATGGGGAGGAAAGTCGACAGTCTTTCAGTAAACATAATATTCGAATTCCATGGGTGCCTCACCTGCTTCCCCAACAGAACCGCCAAGATTTCCAACAACCCAAATGACATGATAGGGACTTGTAATGAGCTGACATTGAAGAAAACCACTCTACTATGTAAGAGAGGGTATGATGTGGTAGAGAAATGGGAGTGTGATTTCAATCAGCAAATCCTTGAGGATGCTAATTTGTCTTTGGTGACCCCCTTCATACTGAACCACCCATTAATCCATGGAACGGGTTTTATGGGGGAAGGACTACTTCTGTGAAATTGTACCACAAGACGGACGTGGCAAACAGGGAAAAGATCCAATACCTAGATGCATGCTCCCTATACCCATTTGTCAACAATTATAAGAAATACCCTTTTGACCATCCTCAAATTTTTATAGGAGACGACTGCCCCCAATTAGACTCTGTGGAAGGTTTGGTGAGGTGCACGGTGTTACCACCTTCAAAACAATCATCCTGTACTTCCCTTTAGGATTAATAATAAGCTGATGTTCCCGCACTGCAGGACTCTTACTTCGGAGGAGTCACAGGAGGATAGATGCGATCATTCCGATGTAGAGAGATCGATCATGGGAATGTAGGTGTCAGAAGAAGTAAAAATCAAAGTACACGAAGGGTATAGGGTGATTAAGGTGCACAAGGTGTGGCAATACTTCACAAGTTTACTACCCTGCCACTGGAGGAGACCTCTTCACGGAGTACATAAACTGCTTCCTCAAAATGAAGCAAGAGGAGAGTGGTTACCCTTCATGGTGTGAGACTGCAGAATATCTGCCAAAATACATCTCATTCCAGGAAAGGGAGTAGATTATTCTATAGGAAAGTAATATGAAAAGCAACCCCAGTATGCATCAGCTGGCCAATTTCATGCTGAATAGCTTCTGGGGTTGCTTCGGAATGAGAATCTACCCCAGTGCTAAATTTTGAGAACAAGGGATGAACTCATCCCTTCTCATAGATATCACTCCTGAACAATAACTTGTGTTTTAGCTTTATCATCTTGACGTGTGGAATAAGGCTTTCAAAGAAGCTTCAATCTTCATCAGTAACTGACTCTCTTTGTTTATCTGAGTTCTTAGATCTTGGGTACTGCAACTTCTGTTACTCTAACTTTATTAAATCATTTCCTATGAGCCCTGACCGACTTTCTTTTTCTCTTTGTTGATGCACAATATATTCAATTATATTCCCTGTGGAAATTACAAAGTTTTCTTTCATTATTTCATTCCATGAGGTATGACCAGAAACGATTAATTATAATAGAAATATTGGTAAAGAACTCTTCTTGCAAATCCTGCGAATATTGGGAAGATAAAGTAGGATCTGCAGAGTATGAAAAATGGAAGGCAGAACATGACTAATTGTACTGCAAATCATACAGGATCTGTGGGGAAAATGGAGATGGATGCCATCATTGAGATGTTCTCTAGGTCCAAAGAGTGCTACAGCATCATGTATGTCAATTACATAGTTGATTCTAAAATGTACAAGGGCGTGCTTTATGTGAAACCATATGGTGATGGATTTGCTATTAATAAAAGATAGTGCATTGGGTATGTACAAAGGAGGATGGGAACATGCCTTTGTCAATGCGTGAAGAAGAATAAAGGGGATGGTGGAAGGAACAAACTCTCCAGAAAAATGATTGACAAGCTTACCATTTATTATGGGTTAGCCTTAAGAATGAACAGCAAAAGTGTGAACAGACTAAGAGATCCTATTTTGGCCATGTATTACCATTGTAAGTCCAACAATGAGGAATCCATTCATGGTATATATTGTGCCAAATTTTCCGAAAACCCAACTCGTTTGGCAAGTGTTTTGCTCAATGACGTCTAGTGAGTGGTGGTGATATTGACTATAAATTACCGCTCCTCCCAGAATGCACTTTTTGCCGTTCACCTGTTTCCCCAAAATCCTCAGTGCGGCGCCTTTTCTGGGAAGTGACTTGAATGAGAGTGGCACACCATATGACTCCTGACTGTGTTAATGACATTTTAAATTTACTCAGTGTATGTTTACGTCAAAATTATTTCCTTTTCAACGGTAAATTTTACATACAAAGAAAAGGACTGGCTATGGGATCACCGTTATCACCTCTCATCTCCGAAATATTTATGAGCCATTTTGAAAATGTTTTATTTAATAGTAAATGTAATCTTTTAACAAATGTTGTTGAATGGTATAGGTATGTGGATGCTGTTCTTTGCATATGGAAAGGCACCAACCGACAACTCACTCAGTTTGTCTCCTTTTTAAACAACATCCACCCTTCTATTAACTTCAGTCATGAACTCGAAACTAACCACTCCATTAACTTCCTAGATATTAATATAAAAATCTTTAACACCCAAGCTTCCTTTTCCATTTATAGAAAACCAACGTACACAGACCATGTCATTCCTTCTGACTCTAATCATCCCTACCCCCACAAAACCGCTGCTTTTCATACGTTAATTCATAGACTCCTTCATATCCCAATTTCCTCCGAAAATTTTGATCACGAATTAAAAATAATTCAATTTGTAGCCTCCAGTAACGGTTACTCATCTGATTTCATCACAAAACTACTACATAGGAAACAGAGAAATTTAGCCCTACAGGAAATATTTATCCCCCCAACATATAATATTGAGACTACAATTAAATGGTTTAAAATTAATTTTATTGGTGATTGCAGCTACATATGCGCTAAGGTTCTCTCCACAGACTCCCGACGCCCTGCTTTTTATACCAGTCGGAACTTGCAATCTTTTATCTGCAACGGTAAAGATCGAATAGAACCAATTAAAAAATCTGGAATTTACAGATTAGATTGCAACACTGTTTAGGTGGGCCAAACGGGGAGAAGCATCCTCAAACGGGCAATCGAACACAGCAACGCCTTCCATAAGAAATCCGGGAGGTCTCATTTCGCTGACCATCTTCACGACAATAGCCATTCTTCTTCGTTCTCCCCCGTTATCTTACACCAGGAGGTTAAAGGCAACAAACTTAACATATTGGAGGAACTCTACATCCATCACCACAAATTCCATTCTTTGCAATTGCCAAATGAGTTCTTATATTCTCAGAACCAGTCACCACTCTTAACGACACTCCTTCCACACCTACCCCCCCTCCATCCAGAAGCATACCTTGAGTGACACATCTGCTCCTTCCCTTACCCTTGTTCCCCCCCCCCACTTTTTTCCCACTCCCCAATAATTTTTTCCTCTTGTATAAATACTCTGCTCAGCTAACAGCTCCTCAGTTCTGATGATGGTGTTTCACACCGAAACCAGTTAACTTGACATTGCATATGTTTTGTGGAATTGTACTGATTTTTTAAATAAGTGTTTTGTTTTTTTGAATGAGAGATCTGCATTCTTTCCGACACCTGCTAAGCGAGAAGACGGGTTTATTCACCCCAGTTAATTGTGTTTCCGACAATCATTCTAATTTTGCTCAATCTTGATTTCAATTTTGTTTTGTTATATTGACAAGTGAGGTTATTTTGTGATTCTTTCTGGTTCTGACTTGTTTAACATTCTTCCCTGTATTATAACGTAATTTCGTATTTCTGTGCTGCTGATAATTAATTATAAAAATATTACCTTAACTGAGGGTTATTTCGTTATTCGCTTTTGTCCTTGGCCGTAATTTATTTCGCGAAATTGGCACAAAATATTTTAATGCTGTGGTTATTCGGTGCTTCGACTTCACACCCGATACCAAAAACGCAGCAACATCCTCCTGGCCATGATTCATGGTGTTCTTGGATGAAGGTGGAGGGGAAATTGGCATGATTACAAATTGCTTCCGGATGATGTTCTGCGGGTTTTGAAGCCAATGAATATAGAACTGACTGCAGAGGCTCTTTCAGGCGTTGTTTAGGTGGATACACCCAAAACAACAATGAAAGCCTCCATAGCTTGATTTGGAAAATGTCCCCAAAGGGAATTCACTGTGGTATTGCTGTGGCAAATATCACCAGTTGTGTATTCAATGAGGGAAATGTAACATCATTGAAAGTGATGCAAGTTATGGGAGTGAAATTTGGTAAAAATGCGTACTCATGGGCCATTTTAGAAGATGTTGGACGCTTGAGCTGTGCAGAGTATGTAGCGATGAGCTCAATGAAGGAAGGACGGGCAGCCTGCAAGGAGAGGAAAATGGAGGAAGTAGAACATCTACTATCAAAGAAGGAAAATTTTATGGTCCAGGCATTGATGATATACTGTGTGTAGAATAAAATACTTTATTAAAATCTCTTGAAAATTTTCATTAATTTCTGATGCTTGAATCTTGAAAACTTCTTCTCATAATGAAGTTTTTGTAATCGGCACCAGAAATATTTCGTAGACCATTGAACCTATTTTTATAGAAATTTACACACTAAATCCTGCATTTTTTTATTTTAATTTTTGGATTTTTTATAAACAAAAACGTCCAAAAATGATTTACCTATATTTAAATACGATTCTTTTGGAAATGCTTTTTTTTAATCCCTTTGTCAATACCTAGTTTTATATGTATAATTTAATATTAAAAAAAAAAAATTTTCTTTCAGATGAAACTCCAAAGAATGCCTGGTACCGCAAAAGATGTTTTCTGAAATATGGTTTGGGAAAATATCTATCTCAACATCATTATTTAAATTAAGAGTGTAACATTTGCAGTAAATGTTAAGTAAACTATACATTCTAATAAGCATAGTTTGGATTTTCATTTTAATCTCATTTTACTTAAGAAAAAAATTAGGAAAACCCTTCATTTTGAACCCTAACAATGGTATGTACCTCCTTAAGATTTATTGATCTTTATTTATTTAAGAATATTAATTAAACAACCAATGATCGTCTTATTCTACAATCTTGCCTGGAAAGACTGTCTACATGGTGAATCCATAATCAGATGATATTAAACATGTTTAAATGTGAAGTCATATCCTTTTATAATATCCATCCCATAGCCATCCTCATCAACTAGTTTTGATTGGAAAAGGGATTCCTGTGATTCCCCAGCCCCCTTATTCCCTTAATCTTAGTCCATGTGAATATTCTGTTCCCCAAGATTGAAATCATCTCGAAAGGATTTAACCTTGGTACTGTATCACTGTTGCGGTCCTTAACAAACCTTACTAAAATTTTATTCTTTTGACCACTCTGAAAGGCAAACAAACACTACAAATGAAGGAACATACAAAACATAAGACATCAAACAAGAATTTGGAGGGAATAAGACAATACATGGAAAATGCATGTTCAACTCTGGAGAATATTAGAAGGAAAAAACATTATTACTGTACCATTACAAATACAGTAACGTAGTAGCTTCAGGGCTGAGGCAGCTAGATGAGTGGGATTGCAATTCAGCAATTAATAAAATGAATAAGATTCTGTATGAAGAAAAGTGCACATAGTTGGGCCAACTTCAAAGCCATTGATTAAGTGCTGACCATCTTCGCAATTTACCAACCAGGGGTCCTTCTCAGTCATGATTCTCATCTGATATCTGAAGTTTAACATTCTGTGAAGTATAATCAGGAAAAGATGACTCCACCAAGGCCTTTCCCTCAACCAACCACTTTTTAAGGGTCAGAACATACTGCTTCTGAGTATAACAGAGAATGAGTACATTTCTACGAAACACTAGGGATATTTGTAGTGGTTATGTCATGTCTTAATGCACAACAGTTTTGGCAAAAGGGAGACAAAACAGTTTTGTCAGTTTCATGCTGTGACATAACCCATGTGTATAGCTAACATATTGTAAAACATGTGCAGAGCTAGCTTAAAATGTTAGCATATGCAAATGAATATCCTCAAAGAAGGCTTGAATGGAAAAATAGGCAGCACAAGTACAATAGTCAAGGTAAATATAAATTTATCCCAATATTTTGTAATCAAAAATATCATTTATATAATTTACACAATTCTGGGGTGTTCAAATTAACTTGCAACCATTGCCATGCTATTTACATCTTCTAGAAACGTTTACAAATGAGCAAAAGAACATCTTAAAAATTTTGAGAAAGCGCCTTCTTTCTCACACATCTCCAATTTCTCCAACCCAACCATCTTTTAGACAAGCAACATTCTAGTAAATTTTCTCCCAAAGTACTTTCATTTCAAACTAATGGAGCCCTCTTAGATGCTTTATAGAAGTTTGAAATTTTCTTTCAGAATTTCTTCCCAGAGAAAAACCAAATTTTACTTTCTAACTCCCCTATTATACACATTACGGCCACCCTTGCCCCCACTGATTCTTGGACTTCTTTCAGTTCCCCTTTATCATCCTCTTTTCACAATAACAACAGCAACTCACATTTGATTGAAAACAACCATTCTTCTGATTTTAATTTTTTTCCTCTACACAAGCATGTTCAAGACCAAAAACTGGACACTTTAGAGACAATGGAAACACTCCAACATCTACATTGTGGCCACACTTTAGCATACAACCATTTTTCCTGTGCCACTCCCCGCTGATTTTCACTGTAAGACCCCTACCATCCCTCTCCCCAGTACCCTCATCACTAACAACGACCTTTTCCCCTCCCCTTCTTTGATCCTCTCCACAGCAGTGAAAATTCTGTCCACCCACCCCTACCCTAACAACCCTTCCAATAAACACCCACTCCCTCACACCCCCTTCCTTTTAATATATATTTTGTGCTGAAGTTGTATTGTCACCTGATGACCTGAAGGGTATTGAAAACGTTGTATAATAAAAAATGTTGTGGTGACAGTAGAAGTGTACCTTTCTTTATTCTTAATAAGGGCCAGAACAGTTGGAGCAAGGAAACGAGTGGTAGAACACTAACAGTGCTACCACTTTAACAATACATCCTCTGTCTTTGCTGTCCATCTACAGGAAAAGGATCATCTTAACTCCTTAACTTCTCTGCAGGCAGCCCAAGGGAAAGAAGTAGGATCCTTTAGAACAAATCAAGACAATGCCAAGTCTGATCTACGAAATAACTCATACCCATACGAAACAACTCCCTCATCCTTCTTTCAAAACTTTCCAACCATATACAAGCACTTACATTATAAGCCAATTACTAAGTAAGCACTTGAATGTATTTGATGACTGTTTAACCAAAACTGGAAAGTTTACCAATAAGTTTTAGCCAAAAATTAGTTATCTTTCCTTTCCTTCATTATATCCTTTCTGGAAGTCGGACCAACGTTGATTAATTACATTTTTTAACTGTAACTGAAAGAACCCATGGATGGACAGTTCCTCCTCCTCTTAACCTCTGCTATGGTTTAGTCATTTTACTGATGTATAATTTAATCAAACTCAATGCATTCACCAAGCTTTTGAGATGATAAGGCAATGAAGGTAATAGAAAAACTGCAGAAAAAAGAGGAAAATAAACCTAGTATCTCAAATAAAATTCGTACAATACTTAGAAAACGACCACAATACATGAAATTTTGCTGGATATTGATCACTTAAAGGAGATTCTCTAACTAAGACTATGTGGATTCAAAAATTTGCATTGTAAATTATTAGATAGTTTTAGGAAACATTTCAATATGGATAAAATTCTGAAAAAATAAGAAATAGTCCGCCAGAAGTAACCTAAAATCCTACCACTTCACACACAAAAGTGCTGAGATTAATCTAATTCTGAAGATTCTTTCTCCAGTGGATTTCTTTTCCAAAGGAACCAATGTATCTGGTAGTTCTCTTTCACAATAAACCAATGACAATGGAAGTAAAAGAAACAGAGCCACTCAGGCCAAATAAAGGTGTTTTCTGCTGAAAAATCATGCCGACTTGAGGCTGGGCCCATATTAAGACTTTCTTTCGATAAGTGATATTCGATAGATTTAACATTATTTTCGATAAATCCGCCATGTTTTGCCAGTTATCGAAAGCAAAGTCGAAAGTGGTATTAAGACCTTAGTTCGTATCGAAACGTTTCAAAAAGTAACGAAAGAAGCTATCGAAAGCTCAAAAGCTCACATTTGAAGCATTCGTTAGCTAACGAAAGAGAAAGATGGCAGACGAGGAAGTCCTTTATTATGTTTTGTATTCCCGAGAAATGGAGAGGAAACGTTGTTTAAGAAGGATAAGGAGGAGGTTAAGGGATTCCAGTAATCCTCTAGAGATGCCAGATAATGAATTTATAAAATTGTACCGGATTCCTAAGGATGGAGTGAGATATATTGTAGATTCTATAGAGGAAGATCTCCCTCCAGCCCGTATCTCGACGGCAATACCTCCTCTACTCCGTGTAAGTATTATTAATGATTAGCTTTAATAAGGTATAAGTTGCCCTTACTTGATGTAGAGGTGAGTTGTGTGTAAGAGCTTGTAAAGCGCGTAAATTTAAGATGAAATT
>KZ309170.1:76769-96310 GCA_000376725.2 Ladona fulva | reverse complement strand
GATATACCACAGGTTGGCCATCACTAGTTAATGCAATGAGAATACAGTCCCTATTAGAATTGTTATAGAGCTCCTGGATAGCCAAGTGGGGAGCATGTTTGCCTTTGGTAAAAGTGGTCCACTGTTTACTGCTGATGGGGAGCCCATATGGGCAAAATGACCTTAGCTGTCAAAGCTCTTCACAGCATGCATGTACACTATATCATGAGATTTAATGTATATGCATGATATATATATATATTTACAACAGCAGAAGAGTGATGTCTGAGAGAATACAACTAGCACTTATTTAGTATCAATAACAGGCAATTCATGTACACCTTTTTAAACATCAATTAAAATCTTCTTTATATACATGTTAATCTTCTTTACAAAATTTTGTGAATGTGCATTTTTCATTATTTAATTTGGAGATAATAATGATGGATGAGAGATTATATTCACTACAATGCATTATGCCATCTTCATAAATGTAAACTGTTGACAGTCATTATCAGTTACAAGACTATTGCAATCGAATAAGATGCTGATATTTTTATAAGCTCAAAATCTAGTGACAATTCAATGATTCAGATAAATTATTAAGATAAAAGCTCAAAAGCCAGGTTCAGAATACTTCTTTTATTTATTGATGCTGGAGATTTTATAAGCTTAAATTAGTTAAAATCATGCACTTATTAATTTCTTTTAAATGGTATAATTAGTATTTTACAGTGCCTACGTAATTCTCTTAAGCTTAGAGTGCAGTTTGATTTCTTAACATGAGTTGGTAGTTTGTTAGGAATTGACCTGCTTATCTGATCCCTTCAATAGAATTTTAGATATCAGGGCAATTATCATTTGATTCATCAATAAGACTTCCTTACCAATATATACTGTCTAGCTATTTCTGTTTACAGCCTAACTATTTAGATTCTATGGAACTAAAATTATTGCAATTTAATGCAAAAAATTACAGTATTCATGATATACTTTACCTTGGGTGGAGACTGCTCTACTCCTTACTAGATCCACTTTATTTCCAACAAGTATGGCTGGGCGAGAGCGCAGCCAATCCATTTCTTGTAGGCGTTCCAGCTCATCTTCTGCTCTTTGAAAGCTTGCCTTGTCAATCACTGAGTACATCACTACGAATGCATCTGGAGGATCATTTGGATCAATTTCTGTCTGTTAAAGTAATAAGAACATAATAATTATTTTCAATTGAAGTTAAATAGAGACTACTGAATGATTAATGACCTACTTATATCTGTGGACTACACATATAGATGGTTAAAGTTTGATGCTGTATTTGTCTTTGACATCTAATCTCTATAAATAATTCTTGAGAGAAATTGTTATTATAATTCTCAACTATAGTTTCAAAGATTCTTGGATTTGATTCAGTTTCTTAATTTAAATTTAATAGAAAATTTCTGTTTAATAACCTTCAAGTGATTATTACATGATTATTTTAAATTTATGTAAAAAATACTCAGATTGAATGAAATTTCTGTGAAAGCAGGGGGTCTATTGGAGTTGTTAATATGTTGCTTTCCATAATCAAGGAGGAAAGAAAAATAGATATTTATTCATGCAAGGACAGAAAAGGGAATACTTTTGGGGGACTTTGGGAAAATTTTAGCAAACATTAGATCTACATAGAAGTAAATATTTAGTGTGGATTTACTTCAGTATTCTTTATGAGATCTTTATTCAGTCAATTCCTATGATTTTTTCAACTGTAATTGTGAGTCTGAATCTTTAGTTTGCAAATTCTTCCGATGCATTTGGAAGTGAACTATCAACATGGTTTCAAAATAATGAAATGACTCGATGTCCTGTCTCCTTTTTGTTACATTACACATCTAAAGTTCCCTTGAGTGTTCAGTGAGTCCCAGTTTGTATGGTGTGTATCAACTGACACTTTCTCACTGAGAATTAATGGGCACTTCAGCTAGTATGTTCATAATAAATTTTGAAATCAGTGATTTACAGCTTCCTGTCAGAGAAAACTTATTCGTTCAAAATCTTAGGTGTAAATTTTATCAATTATAAAATGAAAAATTGATGAAAATTAATGAAATCATGTAAATTTATGAGTAATTAAATCAATTTTTCAGTCTCTAGATTACATCATCCCATAAAAATCTAAATGGCTTGTTCCCAAGATGATAAATTATTATTTCAAGTGTCTTCCTACAAATATTACACATTTTAACTGAATTTCCATATTAACAAGAGAGAAACATAAAAAAAACTTACTTTAGAATTTGTGACATTTATGAACCAGAGTTCAGATTCTTCTCCATTCAGCATTACAGACACAGACTGCTCAGTTGGCTCATCTGGAAGAGACAGAAAGTTGAATATAATTAGATAAAGACTGGAATGACTGAATCAATATCACCATATGTATATCTCACAACAGCCAAGTGTTTAAATATGCACATATCCTGTAAATTTAGTTTAAGATTACATAATGTTAATTTTTGTGTTTCCGTGGCTCAAGATTAAGTTATTTTTATTCTTATATTCTGATTCGGCAAGAAATTCTTATAAATTAAATTGTGACAGTTTCGTACATTAACATCAGGCAATATGTGAAGGGAAGACTAAATACAGATCCACAGTGAATGCAAAAATTCAGAGTAAAAATAGTGTTTGGTGCTCCTTTTGAAAAAATTTTACCACAGAATGGCATTAATTAGTAAAAAATAAACCTTACTCCAGAGGTGGCCAAATTCTTATGGTTCTGTTTATTATATTACTCTCACTTGAGATATGTCATGCAAACTATAATAATGTGCCATAAGCAATAAGAACTGCACTCTCTGGAATTGGTGGTAGGTTGGGTAAGTATGTGTATAAATGTAGAAGAGAAATAAAATTCAATGGGTTCAATGTTCCACATATGATATAATGATGCAATGTATTTCTTTCAGCAGATATACCACAGGTTGGCCATCACTAGTTAATGCAATGAGAATACAGTCCCTATTAGAATTGTTATAGAGCTCCTGGATAGCCAAGTGGGGAGCATGTTTGCCTTTGGTAAAAGTGGTCCACTGTTTACTGCTGATGGGGAGCCCATATGGGCAAAATGACCTTAGCTGTCAAAGCTCTTCACAGCATGCATGTACACTATATCATGAGATTTAATGTATATGCATGCATTTATAAGATAAAGTATGGATGAAATATACTAATTATTTAATAAATTAAGAGAATCGAATCTGGAAAAGATTTAAGCTTACGTAAAACGCAAAAACTTTCTCAGTACTTCATTATTTTGACTTAATTTTAATTTTAAGCAATTTTGACTTATGCAGCTTAATTTGATTATACTATTTATATTAATTTTATGAATGGAAAATTGGATGAGTAATATTCATAAATGAGATAAAAGAAATTCAGAAACATATTTTATTCGTTTTCACTGACAAAAATGATGCGCGTTGATGAGTTTGTTTTCGTAAATTCGTAATTTGAAGTTTTTCGGCAGAAATATTTTTTTCCTACTTTCTGTCTATTAAACCCTTGAGTTAGTTTTCAGAGAATATTGTAAATACAGCGTACCAAAATATCAAATCGTTGGCAACTTAATTTTGGGTGAACAACGGAATTCTCTTACACAACTTGCGCCTGCAATTATCAAAGACTATTAACAGAAACTGGATGAATACTAATACTAATTACTTTGAACTCAAACATGAAATAAAATATTATGAAAAGAATTCCACCGTAGGAATAAAAAAGTTCGATGGCAGCAGATGAAGGCTGTAAATAAATTAAGAAAGACAGAACAGTTCCGTTCCTGCATTTGACAGATACCAACGGTATCTTCAGTATTAACCGCAAATGCGTAAGTTTTTCTTCCATCGGAAATATTTGTAAAACTCAAGCAAACTATGGGCTGATAAATATAAGTACTCGCTCTCTAGAACTTTAATGGCGTTCCTTCTTCCACATCGTCAAATCCATTCTCCCCATTTTCCCCTCTATCAGATCCTTCTTTTTTTCTCCTATTCTCTAAAGCATTTCACAAGATCCTTTCCATTGGAACTTGGATCGTAAGCAATGACAGCGAATCACGCGAACCTAATCACAGGTTCTATAATTAGTTTTTACGGCTAAGAGAGAAAATAAGATGTTTTAAATGAGGCACGTGTTGCTCGACGGATTTTTATTCGCAGGGAAGAATAACCGGCAAAAGCACGTGCAGAGATTTGCCAAACACAATTACTGCTTTTGAGATAGAAACGATCTTAAAACCTCGAGGAATAGACTGATTGGAGAGAGAATTGGGAAATATCGGAGGCACAAAGTCAATTTCGTTTACGATGAAAGCAGGCAATAATGGAATTCTGTGCTAAAGCAAAACAAACGGTTGGTGTCGAGACTATTAATAAAGCTTTCATTTTCCCCTCCCCTGTTTTAACTAGACTATTTCAGAACATTCATTAAAGGAAACGGAATGAGGTTTTCTATGCTAACTAATTCATTGTTGGGTTTTAAAACAGTATGACATAACTTTCTGCTGCAAACTACAGCCAGAAAAAGCTTGTAATACACTTCTTAGATTAGAGGTGAGGAATCTGCAGCCTTCAAGCTACATGCGACCTTTCAGAGCATCCAATCGGGGGACTTCCATAAATCCATCGGGGACTTTCGTCACCTCCTGAACAATTGCCCTTATTAAATAGAGAAAAAGAGACGAAATAATTTTCCAGTAATGATCATATCTGTGGAAAATATTCTCGTTTTCCACATAAGAATCAGCATTATATTTCTAGAATTGGTCATTAACTACAGTTTGCCAATCCTTGGTTCGAGTTATTTTAAACTTCAACAATCGCAGAGTAAGTCATGCCCATTCATTCATGTGAAATATTGACCAATACCTAGTATAATCAGAGGATTAAAAACACTCCGTAAGCCATATGTCGGCAGGCGGAATTTGCGTTTAGAGACAAACGCGAAGCTCCGGATTACCGATTTCTGGGAAATCCCAATGCGTAAGTGAACTTTCTATTGTGAAGCCCCTGATGATGGAGGCGTTGTCTCTGAAATGCTCATTGGAATTTCCCAGAAATCGGTAATCCGAAGCTTCCCGTGTTCCAACTTTCTTTTCTTTCACCTAAAGTGGTAAAATTCTTTCGCCTAGTATAATGTTGGCTGAGAAGGATATAAAGAAAACAGTTTTCCCCGTAAATACATGAATAAACTGTACATAAATAAATTGTGTTTGTTTAACTGCATAGGCTCATTTCATACCTTCGCGGGACGAATTCGTTACTTTTATACTAGCCCTTTATGTTGTGTCTGTAATGAGGGCACCTTTATGCCTTTCTGGATCTCAAGAAAATGATGAACGAAGAATCATATGTATTTCTCATAACATAGAAGTAAACGATACAGAGAAAAACAAAGATCGAGGACGAGGTCGGCTAGTTGTGCGAAGCATATTTCACCAATTTCAAAATTTGTGTTCCTCTTCCCTCCTTGGTCCCGAATACATCTTCCACGCGTCTGCCAGGTAGGCAAATGGGTCAACACGATAATAAAGCCAGAGACTGATTTCCGGCTCCTGTCTGCAGAGCATGTGTATACTTATATACGTTTTGCGAATGTCAGGAAGGTTTTTGTCGTAAATTAACTTCACTCGCGGATTAAATGTAGTCAAGTGTACGAGTGGAAAATAAACAGAAGCGAGGATCGGAATCAAAATGTCGTTGAGTAGATATTTCTTGGGAAAAGTCTTTAAGGTAAGGGTGGAAAACCTATGTCACGCGTGTCCAAAGTGGCCCGCGAGAGAATCTCTTTGGCACGTATAGCTCTGACTGCTCTATCCTTTTTATGTATTCTTCACTTAAAAATGTAGCCCCCGATGGAACAGTACGAAGAACAGTTTGAGACAATATTTACCTACATTTTGATAAGGTTCATTATTAATAATAACGATGAATAATTAATTATGTCTACTGCTAAATCTTAATCCCATCGCTGACATTATAAATTAGATAATATCAGCATCTGCTTGGTTTCTGAATTAAGAACTGGCTGTTTCGTTAAAATTCAACTATTGATAGACGGCGTTGGAATCGATGCTAACAGTGCTCCACAACTGCAATGCCATTTGGCAATATTGTTACCATTTGACCAAAAACAATTTATTTATATTAGGATAATATCTAACATCATCAAATATGGCATGTAAATTGGCGCGGAGATATTGATTTGTTAAGGATGTGAATAACATGAGTAAATATAGGTGTACACGGAGTAGAGCAAGAGATTCACCAAGAAATTCTTCAAATGCATCGTTAACAGAGATAAAAAAAGAGCGAGTCACCTTTAGCATTATAATGTTTTCTCTGGCTTGTTCTTTCAAATCGGATAACTATAAATTACTAGATGAAATAATCATTTAAAGACAACGTGTTTTTGGTCAATCGCTGACTGATTTCCATTTTCTGAGATTACATCCACGTACATATTTATATATGTCTATGTGATCGCAGTAAACGGAAATCTTTAGCGAGCCATTGTCTTCCCCTGTATGAGAAATGTAAGGTCGATAAACATTATCCGACTTAAAATGATAACTTGATGAAAGCAGAGCAGAGAAATGCCTCCGAATTCATCATGAGAATCCAGGTAAAATTTACGCAGCGTACGAATGGAACCATGAAAAGAACAATAATAACACAACGGATACACTAGATTACATGATTGTTCTTTATTATCATTCTTTCTTGATTGCCCTTAATATAACAATTGCAGTGATGGTGCTGCTGACGTAGAAACATCTGGGATTGCGAGGAATTATGGAAGCAACACTCCATCATTAGCAAATAAGATTTGGTGAAGCTAAGTGTATCTTTTGAAATTTCTTTTCACTGCACATATTTTTAAGGAGGGATAAAATAAAGTTGTTAAGAGATGTTATACGATTTCAGATAATCCTCTCATCAAATTTCAGAGAGACATGCGGTAACAAATACTCAAACAATTTTAAATCATAGAAAGTTTTTTGAATAGTAAACGTTTCGTGTTATATTTAAGATTTTTTGGTAAAGGAAAATACCCGTAAACATTTCGGGCGTCACATTCTAAAGGAATTTGGAGTGGATCGTGATTCTGTTATCCTCGCAGTTCTAAAAGAGGTTAGGAGTCCTCGATTTATGTTCCACTCCTACGATAAAATAACACACCGAGGAAGTTTTATAGCGCGGTTTCGCGTCGTCTCGACGCTATATATCCATCGGCGGTTTCAAATGGGCCAAGTGTCATTTTGTCTTCAAGCGTCCCCATTCACTCTCCGGAAGTGCGATAATTTTGGCAAACCCGTGACAGGGATGGCAGAGAGCAAGAGTGAAGAATTCCTTGCCGTGGTATCGTCTTACGTTGGAAGGTCTAGGCTAGGCACTTGACGACGTGTGGGAATCACAGTTGATATCTGCGAAGATAATGGCAGGACAATCCTATTGTGAAGCATTACTGGGAAATTGGGTTCGTAATTAATTACATATCAGTTAATGCTACACGATTAACAAAATGAAGGAGGGGGAGGATAGAGAATGTGGGAATATAAATGCCAATTTATGAGTTATCGACGAGTTTGAAGGAAAAGAGACTTAGTAGTTTTTCCACGGGATTTCAATACACGCACAAGACTAGGTTTCAGCGAATGATCGCCATTTTCAGGTGGTGATCACTCGTTGTGGTTTGTATTAAAATCCTGAGGAAAAGGTACAAGGTCTCTTTTCCTTCAAACATGGAGTATTTCCACTAAACATCGCCAATATCTGTCAATTTTATTGTTATCTACGAGATGATCTACTTTAAGTGCAGCAAGCAGAAAATGACGACAAACTAACCTTTTCTGAATAAAAATGAAAACTGTTGCAAATTCTTACGAAGAACCATTACCTTAAACAAATCAGAAACGAATGTACGTCATACGAAGAAAGTACGAATGGCCGTCATGGTCGAAACCGGCCGTTATTAATAAATTTTGCGGAAAATACGAAGCACGTTTCTGGTTTGTTTTAGATGGCGTTCCACAATGTTCGGCCAGAATACCTGGAGTGGAGTGTAAAACTTAATAAAAATATTTTACTTGTTGTACCTAATGCGACAAATAACGCGTTATTTTCACATAAGATAAGAAGTAACCGCAACCAGAATTAGGCCATACAGAAGAAAGCAGCTTCTTTTGTATGCGAAGGCCCGTATATCTTACAAGACAGTTTTTTTCCATATACCGGAATAGAGTTAGATTCAGATGTTATAGAAAGACATTCGAAGGGAATTCACCTTCATCCCTTCGTGGGACTATTTACTATTCTTTCCTATTCATCACCCTTGTACTTGAAAACCTAATTTCTCTCTCATCCACTTACGTGCGATATTTTTATCGACCCATTGGGCATTATTCCAGACCGGGAAAGGAAAAGAGGTTACGTAGCGAATTTTTCGTATTTTTCAGATGATGAAACGATACGATATTCATAATCCGAGATGAGAGAATAATCTGGCAAAATGAATGTCCCACTGTTTATTCCGTTGGAGGCTCCATTTCGTACCTAGCAATAATTTGCAAATTGTGAGAAAACGGCTAAAGAAGTAAAACTAATCAAAGATGCATTTTTTTGTACAAAAGTACATTATAAGCTAGTCTCTTGCATTTTGAATCAACGATGGCAATGCAAAAGATACCCTTGTCACTACGTACTGACTTCCTGAATGAGACATCTGCATTCAAAACAGATCTGTAAACTTCATTTTTAATAATTCCTATTACAGTCAAGGATGATGCTTCCATTCATCCTAAACATAAGTAAGAACCCAACGGTCCGTTCCATTTTTATTTACATTTATATTAGTACCTTGAGAGGCGCCATATGGAGTTGGAGGGGGTGTGAAAACACAGAACTCTCTAATCAACCACCTGCTTAGAATGCCAAATAATTTCTGGAAATAGAAACCAATAATAACTCTCTGTTTTAGCTGTAAGCTGGCTGTCTAGCTTTACATTCGTCCTCTTAAATTTTCAGGTCACATTATACACCACTTTCATTCTAAAGCACTGCAAGAAAGTCTGAATCGTAAACAACGTCAAAATTAAAGAAAGCGAAGTAGTGAATAAGCACCGGAAATCACTCTCTTTGCCTTTAGCGCAGAACACGCAGGCTGGTTGAGATTGCTATAGAATTTCCGCGGTTGAGGCACAGGTTGGTTTAAATGAGAGCTTTCGTGGAACCGCTACTCATCCTATTTTAGAGCCCCAAAAGTTCAGCGCACTCTTATCTCTGTGGAACGACTTATAGAGCTAATTAATTCCTCGCATGAGTGAGAAAACGTTGAAATAGGATGGTTATAATCCAGAGGAGAGAGATAGGGTGCGGCACTTGTTCTTAATAAACGTCGTAGAAGAATTCTAAGGTAAATCTTTGCCTCCTTGAGTGGCCCGAAGCAAGAATTAAAGAAAGCACAAAGAGAAACATGTCTTTAGGTCGCTCCTTCTTGCTATGAAAATTTATTCATAGGGCCTCTATGCAGAACGTTTCCAACTCCTAGAATTCAGCCTCCGCGCAGCAAGCCAGAGTAAACTACCTCAACCCTCATCTGTCAGTAGTACTCAGCTTGTGAGCTTTTAATTGCTGATAGTGGAGAGGTTGAGGTCGTGACCGGTGTTTGGGCTGATTAACTGTCAGAGTTCTGGGAAACTTCACATACACAACACTAACGCTACTTACCTTTCGAGGTTACTTTATTCACTATGATCACTAGCAGTACGCCAAACTTCCCTAACCTGGCCCATATCTTTCACTTCAGACAAACCCGTACAACTTTCCATACATTCTGTTATGCTTTAAGTTATGTACGCCTCATCTCTTCACTATCTTTCTCACTTTATTTAACTAGCTTTTTATCAACCTTCTTCTCCCTGGTAAGCCCGTAGTAAGTAAAAGTCACACCCTTCACAATCACCCTTCATCTGTTCCTACACATGCTTGCTCTTCATTCATCCGAACCAACGTGAGGCACTTCTCATATTGGTTGCACAGCTTTTTTGTTGTCCACGTTCGTCTGTTATTCGTTGACAACTGTTTCTCCAGTTTTGTCGCACGTAATCCTCAAACAATATTAATTTCAACTAAAGAAATTTTAATCAGATGGTTTTCTTGAGGCACCCATCTCATTATAATAAGTGATAATGTTAAGTTCGTGAATAAATATCATTAAAATAACTGTAAATAAAAAGAATATAAATAATAGGCATAAAAAATCAAAAATTACTTAATTAGAAACAATTACTTTTTGATGTTCCAATTATTCCCTCTAGTAACGATCGCAAATGCGCGATGAAAAGGCTGATAAATGGGCTTCAACTAAAAGCAAGGACTCCCAAGAAGAAACAGACATGACAAAAGTCTGATAGGACCACCATTCGAACCCGGATCTCCCAATTCATGATCAGTTACTCAAGCGATTGAGTTATCTTGCGAGCAAATTTAGGCATGCCATTCGGGAGACTATGTAGGCAAGTGTGTTGGAAAATTTTCACTGTCTGTTTTAGCAGTAGTTTTATGAGTTCTTCGACAGATTTAGTAATTTCGGACGAAACCGGGAATCGAACCTGGGACCGCTTTCACCAAAGGCAAACGGGTTGCTCACCTGGCTACGTTGGAGCCCGTATCTGTTTCTCCTTGGTAATTTTACTAGGTGCACGTCTTTAAGTCATCGTGACCTTTTTTGTAAGAGCAAGGAGGCTAAGTATAAAGGCGTTGGCAAAAATAATTGATTGGAGGCTTTTTCCTTCACAAATTAATGAAAAATTTGTTAGCGCAAGAGTTATGAACTTATTCTTAATAGGTAAGTGTGCATGTTCTTTAGATTCTGTTGAACATGGAGAGAAGGCTAGCGTTTGAAGCTATTAAATCGAATTAACAGGAATAATAATTGTTTTTGTTTCATCGGAAACGCACCCAAAGCGATAATATTCCTATGGATTGGTTTCATTTCATGCTATAACCATAAAATCCGTTCATAATAAAACAAGAGGTATTCCAACGAAAATGTAAAATACAGGGATTCTCTAATACTATTTCTTATATTGTGATAAATTTCCTCGTCAAATCTGAAAGATATTGTCTTCCATCTTAACCTACACGTAATACGGATTTTCATTTCATCGATTCATATTGAATCATTCCATTGCACTGATGAAGATGCAGAGATGTATATTTTTAGGGCTGAATGTAGGATCAAAAACGTGCAAAAATAAATCATCTAAATTAAACTTGCCCATTGTGTTAAATATTTTCACTGTAATCAAATCATTCATGCCTGATTTTTCGGAGTTGACATAATTGCCTTGGACTTCTCCCTTGAACACTATATCACTCACTATATTAAACGAATAAGTTGAATCATGGGCGTAGCCAGGATTTTTCCGTGGGGGTTTAGAGCCATGGAGTAAACACCACATAGCCTGAGATCGAGGGTAAGGAATACTTGCGACCAAAATAAAATGAAAATAGAAAATTATTTATTTTAACATATATATTCTGCGAATCTTCGGCGGTGTTTGTATGACATCATTGCGAGGGGTCATTCTGTCGCATACTTTCGTTTATTGTTGGCTCTGTTCTCATGGGGGGTTTTAACCCCCAAAACCACCCCCTTGTTTACGCCTCTGACTTGAATCATTAATAGGCTTAGGAGCTATTGTATGATATTAGTTACAACGGCAGATCATTGAGAATCGGTTAGAGAGCACAAGAAATCCGTAACACAACTGAATAAATTCGCAAAAAATACTCTGCATCTTGCCACGATTTCCCTGCCTGCTCATGTCTAAAAGTCGCAAAGATGAGGATGCGGTGTGACCTTTTTGGCATGAGTTACGTCCCGGATAGAACGCATAAAAATGAAACAGCTGGTGGACACATCGTTTCCGTGCTAGAGCTGCGCTCACTTCTCGACGACGTTCAGTTTCCTGGCTTCCAGCCACGTCACTCAGACATCGATCCTTTTCATCGTCTCAAAAAATACTTCCACTCTCTCATCTTTTGATTTTTATCCACATAAAACCTTAACTCTGCAATTTCGGCATATCATGGCTTTAGTCGTTGGTCACGGTGGGCATAAATCTCCAGCTTGGAAGGAAATTTATGCTGATCAGCAAACAAAATCTTCATCCTTACTGGACATCAGTTTGGCAATGATAACCATGACGTCATTCTTAAAACGCAATCATGTACAGTCCTAAATTCCGCCTAGCTTAAGCTTGAATCGAATTACCTTTTTTCCTTACCTGAAATTTGTTTTCTGATAATATAAATCCTAGGCCGTTTTCTCCTACAGGATTACAATTACTCTAAAACTGTTAAAATTCCCTTAATAAAACGAAAAATTATTAAAAAAATATTTAGTCCCTAAGGGAAGTTATATTTTTGAACTTATCGTACAAAACCGTGTTTAAGACGTGTTTCTTTTAGAAAACATTAAGGTTATAAAATAGGTACGTTCTTAAGAGGATGGTGTTTATTGTGATCAAGAACTTAGTGCAGAAAAACTTGCTGCGTTTTATACGCGGGCATGTACGGTAATTTTTACTGGATACCAGAAGGCAAACAGATGTACGTCCTACATCCCTCAGAACTCACCGCTCTCTAACAGATAGGATTAGAGCGATGGATTGATTCAGCTACTTTCAAAGTACTAAAAAAGGATATGTATAATTGTTTTCTAGCATCATTAACATGCATTGGTACAAAGTTATCATTTAGAGAATTTCGCGTGGATTGATAACTCCCAATGCATACCTCATCAGTTAGAAAATTCATAGAATTGATCTCCTGGAGTTAGAGGTACGATTACACTTATAGATGACATTAAGTATGTTGAAAAATAGAAGCATGCGAGAGAACTTCAGCAAGTGCAAGGAAAAATTCGTCTTAAAAACTAAAATAATAAACTACGGTAAGCATTGAGATATTTCCCAAATTAACCGTTTATATTTTTCATAGTTCATTGGGATAATAATTTCACACGCTTTTACTATGAATGTACATTATGTCATTACATTTTCAACTTTGAAATCTTTCTTTAGCTTCTACAACTTATAAATAAAGCATTGCGGATTATTAAAAAGTTTTATGATATTTATCAAAAGTATAATATGATATGTACTAAAAGTTTGACGTAATTTTCTCCGTACGGGTGGATTGTTTTGAGGTTGAAATCTTCAATTTTCTATTGACTAAGCCTTAGGCTTTGGAAAATAATCACCAGGAGTATTTTCCGTTGCAACTTCTTCGTGACGGTCCTTTGGGAAGTAAAAGAAAAACTGTCCGTGGCTTTCAAGAGTCGCTCGCTTGGGAAATATCAAGGCTAGCAAACGGAAGTGTTTATACCGAAAGGGAATACGCCTCCCACGGAACAGTGAACGGGAACAAGACGGCTGAGAAGCGAGTATAAGTAAAATTAAGCCAGGGAAGGGATGAGATACAAGAGAGAAAGAGGAATAAGGAGAAAATAGGAAAATTCACATCGTAGGAAGAATATAAGGAAGAAGCGAGACACGGAGGGAGACTTACAGAAGACAAAAATCTCTATCTTGCGCCACTGCTTAACTCGTTTTTATTAACGAAAAGTATGTCGTACAATTTCCGAAAGCTTTTCTAATACCTAATAATGTAAAAATAACCCAACCTCTGGAGATTATTACATGGTATTACTAACAATATTACATTAATAACCAAAAATAATTTACTAGAATTAACTTAAATCTAAAAAAAAACAAAATAAATTCAACAATCTGACAAACACGAGTAAATGAAAAATACTATAAACAGTATTCAAAATATTGCAAATATAAACTAATACATTTAACTAAATATAGATACATATAAAAGCAAAGATTTGGGTTGTGGGGGAAAACTCAACTGAAGGTTTATGGACAAAAACTGAGTATTTTACTGAGCGTTTAACTAGCACTAACACACTAATGTATTTTTTATGCGGCGCGTTATATTTTTAGCGTATGCCATTTTTATCATATTTTTATTGCTTGGTCTTCATCAGGGTGTCTGCTTTGTCACCTTTTAGTAATTGTTCTCAGTAGATTAGAAATTTTTACGAACATTCTACCGTGTTATGATGACTAATTCTCTTTCTCCCCGATTTATTGGCGAGACGCTTAGTAGGTGTGTCCCAGTGCGCATATTTGGTGCCGACGTTCCTACAGTGCTTATGAGCCAAAAACTATTAATATTTATCTCACACGGGTCTTAATGTCTCTCTGTGCTTTATTAGAGAAGGGTGAGTAGAGAGATATCTTGTAAGTTGGAAGGGGAAAATGTCGCCTACAGCATAGGCGACACAGCGCCTTCGTATTAGAGCAATACGACGGCTATCATGTACGCACTAACCCTCAGAGAAAGGGTCAAGTTCATTGAACCGATATCAAAATATGCAGTATAAGGTATCATGAAAACTCGCGTTAGCTAGACCTCATCTTGAGTATGCGTGTATTGTATGGGAACCTGAAGATAAGTGTTGCATTCGGGGTGCAATTAGAAAAGGTGCAGCGAAAGGCGATACATTTAGTGAAGAATTCCTACGATAAATTAGTGAGCGTTACCCAAATGCTTCAGGATGTAGTATGGGAATATTTATATGTTCGAAGATCTAAAAAAAGATTAATTTACTAAATAAGTTCAGAGAAAGCCCGTTCACAGATGATGTGGCCGATATGATGCGTCCTCCGTGTTACATAGGTCATTATATCGGAAGAAAGATCAGGGAAGCAGATTCTGCCACGAATCGATTCAAGAATTCATCTTCTCTGCGTACGATCCGCGACAGTAACCGATTAGGGGAGGAGGATCTTGGTGCATGCAGCCCCTGTTAAACACCAAAATGCGCCTTGCAGGGTACTTACGAGACACACTCGTACATAGATATGAAAATAAATTCAGATTATGTATTCAATCTGACAAAAGTATTCCACTCAAACCTACCTGAAGTATAAAAAATTTTAAGGTTCTGATTCCACTATAGAAACATAACTTTAACCAATATTCAGAATCTGTATCATAGGTCAGGAAGCGAAACAGGAAACGAAAATAAAATGTTTAATTTACAAATATAGTTATTATTCAGAAATTTTCGAGGTAACCACATGTGATTGAAGCCGATGGTAAAATTAAGATAATAATAGTTCATTGACGACAATATGGGACATTTCTTTTTTTTAAATGTCTACAGCTTCGTACCGTGGATGCTCCTGCCATGAATTCCTGCCTTCTATCTACGCTTTACGCACACCAGTCTCCGCCCCTGCTTTCCCTTTCTACGCCCACTTAGTTCCCAAAACTCTCTCAATTCGAACACATAAGAAATAGGTCGTCCAGAAGCGGTTTGGCATGTTTTTCCATCGGCTTCTTTTCGCATTCCCATGCGGTCGAAGACGGACTTGAATGAATTTTGGAATGTTACGAGCAAACACGAGAGCACGAGACGTGCCCGAGAGTGTTTGTTAGCTTACTGGTTGGAGCGCAAATAGCCTCTGCCTATTGCGATAAACTCATCGTTGAAATAATTGAGTATTTGGCGCGGGAAAACGAGGATATGCAAAAATCCGCCCGGATCTTTTACAGTTCTGGATTTTTTAATTACCTAAATTGAAAGCGAAGATATTTCTCTCCTAATAACTTCTCGTGATAAAGATTCCTCTGAGATTCGATGAGAGAATATTTGAATGAAGTTGAGAAAACCTTAACTCATGGCAAGTTAGCAAGATCTGACCAAAATATAATTTATTATTTAACATCAAGTGAGATGTACCACTGATGGCGAATCGTGAGCAAGAGTCACAAAACTCCAAAAACCATCAAAAACAATGAGACACCCGATGCGCATTTCGCTCCCCATGAGAGCATCATTAGGGGCACAAGGTGACTGATGAGGGAAGATGGGAGACCGGGAAAACAGTAGAACAACAAAAGAACGTCAATCCGCGGAATCCAGCAGACAGTATAATTTCGTGTCAAAATCTAATTCGGTTTTCATGACAGCATTACGATTTTTATAAATATGTAAATTTTCTCAAGAATAAAAACCAGAATGAATGTTACAAACAAATTTTAAATCAGCCACTGAATATTTTTTGACTCTTGCTCATTCATTAATATAATTGTTTTATGTAGATAAAAATAATGACGTGGTTTCATAATGCTTTTACCTTTAACTAAGGCAGGGGCTAAGGTGTAGGCGAACCAAGAACCACTTAGGATGGATATATATTAAAGCGCACATTAAGAATCGCAAAAGTTAATTACGGGGTTTTAATAATATTTAATTGATATACTAATTATTAGGTTTTATTGAGTTATTTATAAGGCTGTTTAGTAAGTATATCAAAAGTAGGCACATTGTTATTCATTTTGTGAGTTACTTTTTAAGTGGACCAATTTTTCCAATAACAAAAAATTATACGCTGAAAACAAGCTACCTTAATATAATAAGCAGAGGTATTCACTTCTAATTGCCGCAAAAATTATTACTTGCACATTAATATGACAGACATTCATTCGTAATATCAACAAATATTCATCAAAAATATAAACAGATTTGTAAATGTTAACACATTCATATTATTTTCGCAGAAAACCAGTGTGAAGAACGTTAAATTCGAAAACCACTTACATTGATAGGCGCGGGTCTATTGCTGCCTAGAAAAGTAAATAAGGGGGCGTGGGTTTTGGTACTCTGACCAAATATATGCAACTACGAACGCTGCTTGGCTAAGATTTAGCCCGGATGTATCTAAAGAAAATACTCTTCACAAAAATTCTACAAAATACTCTCTTCAAGTACTATCATAGCAAAGAGCAAAAGAAGGTACCATAAATATGTAGATCACCTCTTTCCTCTTAGTCATCGCTCACGCGCCTCTGATTCACTGGCGACATTAAGCTTTCCTACCCATTCCATTCACAACCAAGTTTCTGAACCCACAAGATTATTAATCTCATCGCTAACGAGAGGTCGCATCACGGCATATTACACGCGGCCATTAATCTCCGACCAGTTTTTTTATTCGCCGTAAGGTCTCGCAAGATGTAATCCGCGTACCAAGCGAAATTCGTCAAACTCAACCAGCCGATTTTTAAAGGGGGATCAATTTCAAATCGCAATAGGAATTTTAGCGACTAAAATTATTAATAACGTAAACGGTACACAAAGTTAGGCTCGGAAGAGGATCAGTTTTACAAACAAACTTCTAAGGGCAGAATGAAGGGGAAATGAGGTTTGTTTCAAAGTTCAGGCGAGGGTTTGTGCAATCTGTTTGGTCTTACACCAATGAAATCGATGTAGCACTTAATCAAAGGGCGAAGGAGTCGATTTTCGAGGAAAGGTATTAATAGAATTGGAAGTGGAATATCCAAACTTCTTTATTTCTAAACTTCTAAATTTTGAATCAAAGATATAAAACTATGAACTAATTAGAAAAAGATCGTAAACACTCTCAAGATAATCAAAAATATGAACGAATATTCTAATTGAAATACTCATAACGAAAATGGATTTAAATACAACAGATAATTCCTTGGAAGTTAAATTAACTATAAAAATTATTTTGGATTAGAATATTTAACATTAATGAAGTATCATTAATAATTACAATTAAATTATAAGATATTGTGTATCAATAAATAAGGATTTGATTATGATAATTTTTAAACTCTATACTTAAATAAATTTTATAAAATATTGGTTTAGACTGACATCAAACCTTATTCAACGAGATAGAACCGTAGAAAGGAGTGAAGATAAAAAAAGTAGTACGGTAAATTGAAATATAATCTGGTCGGTCACGTTCAACGGTGGTATGGAAATGAGAGCCGATAAATATTCATGAAACTCTCCGTTTATTCATTTGTTTTCAATTATCTCTCCTTTAGGGACACATCTGCCACGTATTTGACTTTACGGATACCTATATAGGATATAAGTTATACATAACAAAATATAACACATTAAATTTTGGATGAATATTAGACTGGAGTTACGCCGACATTAATATGGTCATAAACATACATTTATGGTGAGAACTTGCAGCCTCTCATACACATCATAACTATTTTCATGTGGAAGTAAAACGTATAAAAACATTTCAGAATACATGCAACACAGAATGATCTGAGAGTTTGTTTTTCTATAAATCACGACGATGAATATTTAAATCGATTAAAGTTTATTGAAGCTATGAATAAACGCGTTCCGTGGAAAAATTTCGAAATTTTGAATTTGAGAGAAGCAAGGACAATGAAATGTCGGTAGCAGATAAAATGTCACTCACATTGGAGTTGAGAATGGAAATGCTATTAAAATGCCATAAAATACAGATTTTTGATAAATTTGTCCTTTACATAATAGATGATAAATATTTTCTATGAGGAAAGATACTTCAAAGTAGAGCGGTACCTAGACTTACGAACCGCCCTACCCACGAAGTTTTTGACATAAGAACTTTTTTCTTATTCCATTTTGACCTCTAGAAACGGATTTAATTTGGAAATACGAACCGGAAATCCGAAAATATGTAATGGAAAACTAGTTTTTGAGACAAGCTTTCCAAGTTACGAACTTCGAACTGGAATAAATTAAAACCGTTGGTCGAGGTATCTCTATCTGTCGCATCATTGTGTTAATTTATCACTGAATCAATATATATCTTTTGGGGAAATTGAAAATAACCATTAATTCGAATTGAAAATTGATTCAGACCAAAAATATTTGATCGTGAATAACATTTCCTAAATATCTGCTGCTTCTATAGCTACCTCGTATTTAAATGGTTTCAGCAAAGCTTAGGAATACATTTCATGAGCACGAGAGTAATATTGGACTAAAATGTTTACAATATTACCAAGTATTGGGTATAGAAGTGCAAAAAGGGGAAATGAACATGCTGAAATTTGGGAATTTAGATTAAGATTAACGTGACTCAGATTTCACAGATAAATAATTGCAGCTATTTAAGATTCATAGCCAGGGACGCATTTAGAATTTTCTCTTGGGGGGATGAACCTGAGGAGATGCTGATAAGTATTATAACAAATAATCTCCCATGTGCGTCGTAATGCAAACTAATTGATTCTCATGATAAGGAAGTGTCGCCTATAAAAATGTTTTAAGTGTCCAAATATTTTTGATAAGATCCTTGGGAGTTTGGATCTGTGTAAATACTCGTGTTAGTAGAAACTTTGGGGGGAGGGGATTAAGCCGGTCAGCCCCCCGTCTGTACATAGCTAATGAATAATGATAGATTTTGAAAATTACAGTTTATAAAATGTTACTTAACCTCAGAGCCGCGCCGTCCTATGGGTGCAAGGGGTGCATCGCACCCGGGCGGCGGCATCTAAAGGGCGGCAACAGAAGCGTAGCCAACCATTATTATTTATTATTATTATTACAGCAACATTATTTGTTGCTTTTTGTGTGATACACGCGTAATCTAGGAAAGATTATGATGTGAA